>KZ067606.1:259978-273258 GCA_002091845.1 Anopheles cracens | reverse complement strand
AATATGGGACTGTTGAGAAGACCACGTTCAATACTCATTTTATTTTGACCTTTGTTCGAATAAGCGTGTAAACTCCTAAAGATTCAATAATTTTATTTATTAAAAATACAACTAATTCTAACAATACAAAAATAAGTCAATTATAGCGTTTTTATGCCAGTTATGATGATATATTTATGTGCTCATGTTTTCATGTAAAAATATTTCAAAAATACACCTTAGTCTTTCAGACTTTTATCCGTTAACCACAAATGGAAAAAAATCGTTACAAACACAATTTGATTGTGTTTGACTCTACACAGTTCGCCCCCAAACCTAGGAACCGAGTCATTTAAACTCCCTGATTATCTGATCCGCCACGATCGATTTCTGTACATCGGTTACGCCGCCATATATTTCGGTAATGCGCGCATCCCGGTAGTATCGCTCTGCCGGCAGACTTTTCACGTACCCCATACCACCCATAATCTGCTGGCAACCATGTGCCGCGTACGTGGCCGTTTCGCCTGCCATCCATTTTGCCATCGAGCAGGCTTTCGTTGCTTGCTGCCCCCTATCGATCTCGCCGGCGGCTTTGCGCACCAGCAACCGGGCGGTTTCGATGCGTGTGGCTATTTCCGCGATCCTGGTGCGTACGGCAGGAAGATCAATTAGCGTGCCACCGAACGCGGTACGCTGTTGTGCGTACTGTACGGCTGCTTCGAGCGCTGCCTGCCCAATTCCGATTGCTTGCGAAGCTATCCCTATCCGTGCACGATCGAGCTGTTCCATCGCAATTCGCATTCCACCACCGACACTACCAAGAACGTTCAATGCGGGGACGTGCACATTTTCGAGTGTTAAATCGCAAGTCGAAGTGCCACGGATTCCGAGTTTATCCTCGGGAGGACCCCGGTGAAGACCGGCTAGCTTTCCATCATCAAAGTCGACCAGAAACGCGGTAATACCTTTGTATTTCAGCGTTGGGTCAACGGTGGCGAATATGATTCCAGCGACGGCTTCCGTACCGGACGTAACCCATGCCTTCGTTCCGTTTAGAATCCAGCTTCCGTTCGAATGTTTGGTGGCTCTCGTCGTCAACGCGGCCACATCCGAACCAGCACCAGCCTCGCTGAGCGCGAAAGCACCGATAGTTTTCGCATCGTGTTTGTTGAAAAATTTCGCACGCTGTTCGTCCGTGCCCAAGCGATTCAACAGGTTGGCGTAAAGGCAGTTGTGAATGGAAACGATGGAACCAGTGCTTCCGCAGCCACGAGACAGCTCTTCGACGACGAGTGATAACGCGAGCATATCCATACCGGCCCCACCATACTGTGGCGATACGGTTACCCGCATCAATCCCAGGTTGGCCAGCTTAGCAATCTGCTCCGCCGGAAACGTGCCATCGCGATCAATCACACCTGCTACGGGCTTCAATTCCTGCTCGGCGAATCGACGACACAGTTGCTGGACTTCCTGGTGTTCCTTGGACAGTTCGCCAACACTGAAGGAACGCGATAGCACCCATCGAGTGTTAGTGGCTACGATAGAATAGCAAAGATAGCTTATCTTAGGGCACCAAATGATCAAACACAAGCAAAACTTACCAGTGCAAAGTTTGCGGAACATTTTCCTACACAATTTTCGATGCTAAATTAGCTATTGCCGCTCTAAACCCGATATAAGGAGAGTCAATTCACACCGCTCAAGCGACGACGTATTTTGCATTTTAAATTAAAATGTAAATCACTAGTATTTTCGGTTGCGCGACTGCATTGGTTTATTTGTTTACGTACATTAAAAAAATAAGCATAAAATCATACGACGCAGCACCAAGTGCCTAGTGGTTTGAACGTTTTTCGAAAAATATTGTGCCAATCATTATACCATATTATGCCCTTCAAAAGCAGTTCATTATAGCAATTTTTACATTATTTTTAGTAAAGTCGATCAAATTTCTATAAAATGTTCATACATTCATAGCAAAAGTAATAAATTTAATCATGCTCAACGTTCAGAAACCATCAAGCAGGGTCGATGCGGTTTGACACATGTCAGTTCTGTCAAAACAGCAACATTCCGCTGTCATTCGTGTCGCACGTGTGTTTTCTGAATTGCCCCGAAAGTGCATGTAAAATAGCTTCGTTTCCCGATTATTCTATGTGTTAAAGTAAGTTTGCGGCAACCGTTCACGATGGGCAAGAAAAATAAGGTGAAAGTTCCCACCGTGATCAACGGAGACGCCAAAAATGGCCATGGTAAGTCGTACCACGCTGACCGTTCCGGTCCTGCTCCAAACTTACCGGGACCCATGAGAAATGTGCTTGTTTATGCTACCTTTTGGTTAATTCTACTTTTCCTTCTTTCTTTCTAGCATCGGTAGAAGCGCTGGACGATGATTATGAGGTGGAAGAGACTGCGCCGAGGGGCAAGCAAAATTTAAAGAAAAAGAATAAAAATGTCAAACAGGAGCCCGAAGCCGAGCAGGACGATGTGGAGGTTGGCCGCGGTAAGTGGGATCACTAGCAAATAATGATGAAAGTAGCCTTATTAGAAGCGTACTAAACAATTTCGGTACTACTACTGCTGCTTCAGGTGTGAAACGGCCGAAAGATGACTCCGATGAAGAAGATCAAGAGGAGGAAGATTCGAACGATGTTAAGGCGGAGCAAGACGATGAGGACAACGAACAGGAAGCGACTAACGAAGATCCGGTGGCACACTTATCGAACAGTGCGTACGAGATCCTGCTGGGCGACCGCGAGTTCAAATCGCTTGAGGGAAAAATTTCGGATAACACGATGAAGGCGATCGGCGACATGGGCTTCACGAAGATGACGGAAATTCAGGCCAAATCCATCCCGCCGCTGCTGGAGGGTCGTGATTTGGTTGGGTCGGCCAAAACGGGCAGCGGTAAAACGCTCGCGTTTCTCATACCGGCGGTCGAGTTGATTCACAAGCTGCGGTTCAAGCCACGCAACGGGGCAGGCATTATCATCATTTCGCCGACGCGCGAGCTGGCGATGCAGATTTTCGGAGTGCTGAAGGAGCTCATGACGTACCACTGTCAGACGTACGGGCTGCTGATGGGTGGCGCAAGCCGTCACACAGAGAACGAGAAGCTGGGCAAGGGCATCAACATCATCGTGGCCACACCGGGCCGGCTGCTGGATCATCTGAAGTCGACACCGAACTTTCTGTTCAAGAACTTGCAGTGCCTGATCATCGACGAGTGCGATCGCATCTTGGAGATCGGTTTCGAGGAGGATTTGAAACAGATTATCAGCATCTTGCCGAGTAAGTACCAGTGGAAGGATATGACGCTTTAAGAGGAGATACATTGCGTTGTCCGGTGGTCGTTGCAGAAAAACGTCAGACGATGCTGTTTTCGGCGACACAATCGGCCCGCATGGATGAGCTGGGAAAGCTTGCGCTGAAGTCGGAACCGATCTACGTGGGAGTCGATGATAACAAGAAGGAAGCCACTGTGACTGGGCTGGAGCAAGGGTACATTGTCTGTCCGTCGGAGAGACGTCTTCTGGTGCTGTTCACCTTCCTCAAGAAGAACCGCAAGAAGAAGGTGATGGTGTTCTTCTCGTCCTGTCTGTCGGTGAAGTTCCACCATGAGCTGTTCAACTATATCGACCTTCCGGTGATGTCTATTCATGTAAGTTATTGCAAGGAGGGAGCAGTAAAGAACAAATCATAACGAGATTTTCCTTTCCGCAGGGTAAACAAAAGCAAGCCAAGCGTACGTCGGTCTTCTTCCAGTTCTGTAACGCGGAGACGGGTATTTTGCTCTGCACGGACGTGGCCGCCCGTGGTCTCGATATTCCCGCGGTCGACTGGATCGTGCAGTACGATCCGCCGAACGATACAAAGGAATACATTCACCGTGTCGGCCGAACGGCCCGTGGTGAGGACCTGTGTGGTCATGCGCTGCTGATGTTGCGCCCGGAAGAAGTCGGCTTCCTCAAGTATCTGAAGCAGGCGAAGGTGCCGCTGAACGAGTTCGAGTTTTCGTGGAGCAAAATCGCGGACATCCAGCTGCAGCTGGAGAACCTGATGCAGAAGAACTACTTCCTGAACCAGTCGGGTAAGCTGGCGTTCAAGACGTACGTGCGGTCGTACGCAGGCCACCAGCTGAAGGACGTGTTCCACATCGGCAACCTCGATCTGGTGCAGGTGGCGAAGAACTTCGGCTTCACGCAACCACCGTACGTCGATTTCGGCACCAGCTTCAAAGCGCAAAGCTCCGAGCGGCGACCGGGCAACCGCGGACTTGGACACTTCAAGACGCTGAACGAGAAGAAGGAAAAGATGAAGATCACACACATTACCGACCGGAAGCAGCTGAAAAAGTTCAAGTTAGCTTGAACACACCAGCGAGATGTTGGGTGAATGATGTGTGGAACGATGGTAGCGTTTAAATAAAGCTATTTTATGTAATCAGGCGGTTCCCTCCGCGCAAACTGCCTGGGAACAAAATCATAATACTTTATTTGGTTGTGTTCTCTCTTCGAAAAAACACATAAACAGTATGGAGAGAGAAGCGGAAAAACTCGACCGGGCCTGTACCAGTGGTGCTGTTTGTTGATCCCGAAGGGTTATTGTTGATGTTACTGTTGGAATTTCTTGCCTGGGACATCATGTGCTCCACCCGGTTGGTAGTTTCCCGCACAACGCCCGATAGATCGGTCAAATCGGGCAGATCCAGCGTTATGTGTGCTGAGAGTCGCTTGTACACGGAACTGTTCGTGTCGCGCTTCGGTCGTCTGGATTCCACGTACTTGAGCTGTTGCTTGAGAAAGATTGCATTTTTAAGCAGCTCTTGAACGTTTTTCAACGAGGTATCCGCTGCTTCAATGTCTTTCACGGCACTGTCAGGGAAAGTATGTAACATAATATTGGCTCCGAAACGTCTTGCTCCACAACTCTACCCACCCTATTGCGTATTCCATGTCGTAACATTTGCCCTGCAGATCTTGCTGCAGCTGAACCACCTCCGCCCGGCGGTCCACTATCAGTGGGATAACCTTCCGAACATGCTCCTGGATTCGGTAGAACGCTAGGCTGGGTTCGTTGGCGATGATATGCATGTTTTCCGATATCTTTTCGGTCGCTGTGGAGATAGAAATTGTGAGAGCAGCATAAACTAGGTGATTTAAGAATCTTTGGGACCGGATTAAACATACTCTTCTTCACTTTCGCTTGTAATTCAGGGTCATTAACTTGGGACACTTTTTGATTCATTGTAACAAAGCAATATTGCTAGGGATTTCTGCAGCAAGTTGAGAAAACAAATGGTTTGTTTATGTTTATGTTCTAGTTTGACATTAGCAAAACGAGACAGTAAACAAAATCATCATAAAATGGCATATCAACTGCTCAGTAAAACAGAACAGAACTTTTGTTTATCGGTTGTGAAACACATAAAAGTTCATATTTTAATGAAAAAACAGCACATGAAATGCATTTGAAACATTTTTCTCACGCTTTCCAAAAAAAATACATCCTTTTACATTCCTACCCCTCGGGCACAAGAATACCCAAACGTCAAATGTCACCGGTGACAGCGAACCGCCGCACCAGCCCCCGCGGTTCCACCAAAAACCAAAACGAACGCGATTTTCCGACACAATTTTGGTGTGTTGAATAATTCCCACATTTATGGTGCATTCGCGTGGTAAAATCCGGCTCAGCTTTGTACCGTGAAGCGTAGACAGTTTCCCAAGTTTTGGTAGAGTCGATCGTGGAAGATAGAAAGCTACAACCATGTCAGACATCGACGACGATTTCATGTGCGACGATGATGATGATGATTATGGATTGGTAAGTGTCCTCTCCGGCAGGTTCTAGTGTTCACAGTGTTATGATGGGACCGGCGGGTTCGCTGTTATATCGCTGTTGCTCCTCATCATCAAGCAACCAATGATTTGGGATCAGTTACATTTACACGCGACTGCTTTCGAGGCACCTTTTTCGTGATGCATTTGTTCTCCCGTTCGCAGGAATATTCCGAAGACAGCAACTCGGAACCGGATGTGGATCTCGAAAACCAGTACTACAACAGCAAGGCGCTGAAGGAGGAAGCACCGCAGGATGCGTTAAAATCCTTCCAGAAGGTGTTGGATCTGGAAAATGGCGAGAAGGGCGAGTGGGGTTTCAAAGCGCTCAAACAGATGATAAAACTAAACTTTAAGCTGCAGAACTACCAGGAGATGATGGTGCGCTACAAGCAACTGCTCACCTACATCAAGAGCGCCGTCACGCGGAACCATTCGGAGAAGTCGATCAACTCGATTCTGGATTACATTTCCACGTCGAAGAACGTAAGGATGCTGGGAGGGTGCACTGTCCGTTGTCTAGCGTAACGAAACTGTTTACTTTCAGATGGAGCTGCTGCAAAACTTCTACGAAACCACGCTAGAGGCCCTGAAAGACGCCAAGAACGATCGGCTATGGTTCAAGACGAACACGAAGCTGGGCAAGCTGTACTTCGATCGGAACGATTTCGGCAAGCTGCAGAAAATCCTGAAACAACTGCACCAATCGTGCCAGACGGACGACGGGGAGGACGACCTAAAGAAGGGCACGCAGCTGCTCGAGATTTACGCGCTCGAGATCCAGATGTATACGGTGCAAAAGAACAACAAGAAGCTGAAGGCACTGTACGAGCAGTCGCTGCACATCAAGTCGGCCATCCCGCACCCGCTGATCATGGGCGTGATCCGCGAGTGCGGCGGCAAGATGCACCTGCGCGAGGGCGAGTTCGAGAAGGCGCACACGGACTTTTTCGAGGCGTTCAAGAACTACGACGAGTCGGGGTCGTCGCGGCGCACCACCTGCCTGAAGTATCTCGTGCTCGCGAACATGCTGATGAAGTCCGGCATCAACCCGTTCGACTCGCAGGAGGCGAAACCGTACAAGAACGACCCGGAGATACTGGCCATGACGAATCTGGTGATGGCGTACCAGAACAACGACATCATGGAGTTCGAAGCGATACTGCGCAACAACCGGAACAACATCATGGCGGATCAGTTCATCCGGGAGCACATCGAGGACCTGCTGCGTAACATCCGCACGCAGGTGCTGATCAAGCTGATCCGACCGTACACCAAGATCAAGATCCCGTTCATATCGAGCGAGCTGAACATCGAGCCGGCCGAGGTGGAAAGTTTGCTCGTATCCTGCATACTGGACAAGTGAGTCGACTCCAGAAGGGGGTGGCGAATGTTTCCTAACTTTATATTGATTCCTTTCTTTCCAGCACCATACAGGGTCGTATCGATCAGGTGAATCAAGTGCTGGAGCTCAGCAAGGAGGCTCGCTGCGGCGAACGGGATATTGCGATCGAGAAGCTGGCAACGCAGATCAACTCCGTGCAGGCGGCCATCATCAACAAAATGGCCTGATCGAGTCACGACGATCGCTGACCGATGACTGAGGATTGTGATGAGTGTGGCGTGCGGTGTTCACCGTAGAAAGAAGGGACCGCCCCAGGCAGGGCGTCGGTCTGAAACGAGCTAAATCGAATAACCTCCACCCAGTGGCTGCTGCTGCTTCCGATCTGCTTCAATGCGAGAAAGTATTCGCTTCGTGTGATCGGACGCGTTCGAAACAATCTCACCACACGAGGAGCCGCACTTACTCGCAGAAAAAGTTTTGCCTGGTTTTATTGAAATTCAGCGGAAACCGGGGGCCGGGGCGGGCATCCTTTTGGGTGGCGATTGCTGGCACAATATACAGTTTAATGGGATAGCATGTGTGTTTGCGTGTATGTGTACGAACGTCTACGAACGGCGAACGGCGAGCCTATTTCACGCGACAACAGGGAGAACATGTGCATGTATGACGAACAATAATGGTGGAAATAAAACCCGTGCGACCGCTGATTGTTACTAAAAGTGAGTTACGGATGTAATATACATTGATTTAAGCTTTGCAAATGTGTTGTTTCTACGGTCTCTATATAATATAATGAACATGCTAAGGGGGCTTTAGAACTCCGAAAATCCATGGAAATGAGTGAAGATCCTGGAGAACTGGAACAGGATTGTTTGAATTTCATTACGCTATTAGAGATGATTCCAGAGACACCTTCTTGCGGAAAGTTTTCCGTAAAGAGCGTTGTCGCAACAGGAAACATGATCTTAGATTTATGCTTTAAAGACGAGGAGTGCTTTAACAAAAGAGTTTTACTTGCCTTTAAGGCACTTAGATTTTGGACGGATAAAAATCTGGTGAAACTTGTTGGACAAACCCGTGACTGAAGTAGGTTTGTATTAGTTAATGGGCGACACCAACATAAAATAAAACCTAAAACCTTAATGTAGAAAAAAATATCACCAGGGTTTACGTTTCGGGAGTGGTTTGCCGTTGTCGAATTGGTTGTGCGAAATTGCTTATCTAAACAAAGGATCTGTATCGGGCAAGTTTTGCAATGTCATTGCTGATCACGTATTGAAGCAAATTTTGAGCCAAATCGGCAAACTCGCAAGGTTTTTTTTACTAAACTGTTTTTTTTAAAGAGAACATTTTATAAATAAATATGATAATTACGGGCAGCGTTTTGTTTTCGTTGTTCACTGTTAGTCATACGAGAATCAGCCCATATGAATATTTAAATCACCAATGCAAGGGGATTTTGAGAATCACCGAGCCACGACACCATAGAGCTGCACTCAACCTACAACAGCTGCTAGAATGCATCGCGTGCAAAAGAGATGCATGCCATGAACTGAAAAATTTGCATAACCACGCTTCATAAACTATGAGTTGATTTATTCCGCTTACCACAGCTCAAATCACATCCGATCTTCTGCAGCAGAAGAAAACACGTGTTCGGCAGGAATGTCTTTTCGGCTCAAAATAGAAGAACGCGCATGAATTCAAAGTAGAAAAAATGCCCACAAAACCACCCGCACGCATTGAATCCGCCACTTAAAACGAACGACACAAGAAACATTGCGCATAAACCATATTTTCGGCGACACCGTTCGGCGTCTCCCGTGGCAACGGATCGGGCCGTCGTCGGTCAATGGTCGCGTCGCGCCCCAGAAAGGTCGGGGAAGAGTGCACGGTCAGCAAAAACGAAAAAAGAAGCTACACCCTACTCTGATCCGGCGATGGGGTTTGTTCGCGAAACTGCTTCTGCCAGCGTCAGCGATCGTGTGCGCGATCGACCTCAGGCGGTTTGTTTTACACCGTACACGTACACGATAATTGTACGTTATTAGTACACGGTTCTGGGGGATCACGATGAGTTGACGATCCAACGGCCCAGGTGTGTGTGCGTGTGCGTGGTGGCCCTTTGGTAACAATTAGTACCAGTGTTCGATAGTGTTCAGCAGCGCACTAAGCCTGCTTTACCAACGCAAATCCGTAACGTCATAGTTCCTGCTGTTGTATTGTGTACACGCGTACGCTCGCGTGTAAGTGTTTGCTAAAAACTACGCTCTTAAGTGCGTCGAGATACCGAAAGCCATAAAAAAGAACAATAAAACGAAGCAGTGGTCCGGTGGCAGCAGCAGCAGCATCCAAGCAGGCAGAGAACAATAAGAAGAGATCTGTGATTAGGCAAAAAATGAAACAAACATGATCGAAGAAGCCGGCCTAGGTCTATGTGCACACGCAGCCGAGCCGAAAAGATCCAACCGTTGGTATTAGTCGTTTTGCGCAGCCCACAACGCACAGTTCGTCGCCGTCGTCGTGGTAGTCCGCGGGGTTTTAAACCGCGCGCGTCGTGTTCTTCGCGTTTCGCGTAGTGAGCGATAGCAGAGGGACAAACAGAGGGAATCCGTCTGTTTCCCGTATGTTTAGACGCTAGCCTCAACCCAAGCCCAGCTGTACAGCTGTTTCGAAAAAAGTGTCCCAAGCCGGTAGCGTGTCTTTGTGTATGTGTGTACTTTTGTTTTGAACACGTGTTTGCCACCGGATGTGATATCCTCGCCACGTGTGATATCCTGATTGCTGTAGAACATACTACTCCAAAGCCAGCATTTTGATCCAGTGGTACCTTGTGCGACACCTCAAAGCTGCGTGCTCATCACGAAGGCCACGAGGTCGAACTAGACGTGTGTGTGTGTGTGTGTGCGTGAGTGCGCGCGCGCGAGCGCGCCATAAAACGACAGGTGAGAGGCTCCAGAACAAGAAAAAAAGCTTGGGTTGGTGTGGCCTGGAACGGGTGGCCAATGTGATTAGAAAGAACGAGATAAAAGTGCCACCGTTCTGGAGATCGCTTAGTGCGATAGACGGCGAAGGAAGTGGAACCATTTTTTTGCCCTCTCTAGGCTCGCTTTGTTTGTGTATTGTGCGGGCATCACAGCATCCACAGCATGCGTTGCTACGAGAGACAGATCTTTAGCGACCTGAACGTGAGGGAGAGAGAACTGCTTCGATTAGTGTGAGAGAAGGCTCGAAATTCGCTCCGATGGGCTTACGGGAGCTACCGCGCGGGGACTACGAATTTCAGCTGTTTGCGGGCGCGAGACAATTTGAAGTGTTTTGAAGCCATGTTTGCAGATGGTAATGAACACGTTGTGCTTGTCAAATCAATTTTTTAAGCCACCGCTCAAAGGTCTAACGATCGGACAAATATCGCGGAAGCGTTCAGCGAACAAACATCTAGAGACCAGCTTGTGCAGAAAACAAAAACGCCCCGGAAATCGTATTACTTGCTGTGTTCGTGAACCGCGCGGTGCTGGCGGAGAACGTTTTCCCTGTATCGCATTAGTTCGTTCTTCGTTTGGCGCTTGGCGTAAATCTGGTCGTAGATTATTTTTACTTTCTTTCCACCAGGCAGCCAGAATGCCTCGTGCTAGAGCGAGATAGCGATGATATGGACGAGCCAATGACCCCGATTTAAGCGTTGTTGGCACGAGATCAACTTGGATGCTAGTTTTCGTGTGCATGCTTTATGGCATGTGAGTTGGATGTTTTGTCTTAGTTTTGTGCGAGATTTTTGGTAGGAGGTAAAGGAGTTCAATATACGGCTAATTATATCGCACAGTGGAGTTGGGATGCTAAATGCATTTTACAATTATTTGATTTATCTGGTTTCAGTAGAATGCTTCTAAGGATACAAATTAGCACTTAGTCTTTATCAATAAAAAAGGATAACCTCTTCAAATATCTTTCTTGACTCGCTTCAAAAACTGTTAGGCCGATATGATCAATTCATTTTATATCTGACTTGTTCCTAGGAAGGGTAAACTTTCTGCAATTGGGCACTTTTTAGAACAAGTGTTTTCTACAAATTGATTCTTTAAACAGGCCTCTACAACATCGCATATAGTTTAATTAAGTAGTAAGTATTAAAAACATTGTTCTATTACCATATCTAGAACTATATTAGAAAACTAATCGGTGTAATAGATTTTCCAAATGATCATGATCATGATGAATTGATGGAAAGCAACATCGAGATTCCAAATCATAGACCCTTGCCACAATTGACACTTGGCCCAGGTGAGACATCAGGTGATATGAATTCTTCTTGCACTGGGTCGTCCCGACAGTTTGTCTATTCATAACTCTTGCTCTTCTCGGAGATTGCAGCATGTCTCTGTAGCCGATGGATCTAGCAAGATGATAACACTGCACCTCAGAGGCGTCAATCAATCAGTGCGCCATAAACTTGCCCTTGGTAATTGAAAGAATCGCTCAGAGGTAAAGTAAAGAAACTTCCCAAATCACTTGCCATTTTCAAGGCGGCCATCGAATGTCGAATGATTTTAATGCCCAAGTTCGCCAAACGTGCTAACCAAAGCATGCTCACGTGCTTCCACGAAATAATTGCGATTCTTCGCAGCGTACGTACACACCCCCTAGCTCCAGGACGTGCCTTCCGACCGGGGTGATACTGTCGCCCATTGTTCGACCCAGATAGCAAAGATTGATCAATATGGGGAACATTTGGAAGAACCCGTCGGACGATCTCTTCCCAGTGGATGCCGGATTGGGTCGTTTTGTGATGGCGTGACGAAAACAAAGCAACACATCCACGTCACTCTATCGGACGCTACCGATCGTCTTCCAACGTGGTCATGATGTTGTTTTGATTATTGCTGCGGCAAAAAAGAAAAATTAGATCATCTTTTGCGAATGTCGGTCAGCACTGCCCTTTAGTTCAGTCAAGTTCAAATAGTATGACGATCTTTAGCTACCCGAGCGATTTGAAACTTCCCAACGCGCGGCAGATAAGAGCGTGCAACGTTCGGTGGAGCAAAAAGTGAGTTGCTTTCTAATCTCTGTAGACCTTTGGCCAGTTTGGTTGTAAAAGATGCAACTACTGGAACAGACCCAGCACGAGCAAGCGATCGACAACGTGATGAGAACCCTTAGGATCGTCCCAAAAGCCGACAATTTCGTTTTCACTTTCACTCTTCCCTTGTACCAGAAATTTAGGGGTTTTCCTCTTCATTACACACAGAAAATGCATCGACTGCTTCGGTTATCGAACGCTATAAAGATGGCAGAGGAATGTTGTATGGAAAGACACCGTCATAAATTCAAAGTCGCGCCCACGGCTTGAATAACCGGGTTATTAACAACTGGGAAGATATGACCGTGCCGTGTGCTTGCCCGGGGAATGATTAGAATTATCTTTCCACGCTCACGCTAGTGTTGGTGGTGGGTATGGCGTAGTGGTAATGATTTATTATCTAGTACGGTTATTATCATAAACGTTAAAAGAAGTTAAAAAACCAACCGCTCGGGCCTAACAGGCAGGCAGGCGATTGCTATCGATATCGATATTGCTGCACGATGGCCGATCGATGGTTTAGGATTGTTGGTTTCTTTTTTATCTTTTAGCGGCTGACGTAATGAAAGCACGATAAGAAGAGACCATAGGTGATAGTCGATTAGTATGGAAGTACAAACTAGAAGCGCCTCAAAGAGCTAGTTCTAGTGGCGTAGTCTGTCTGTGAGGAAGTTAAAGTGAGGAATAGTTTTATTTGTAAGGGTTTTCCTATACATTTTACTGTACACGCAAGACTTTTTTGTCATACGACTCCAACATAAGTACAACCTAATCAGTTGGACATTGAGCTTACATTTTCTTCCAATTCAATTATGGCACCTCATACTGTTCCAGCAGAAGGAATCGGTCTTCCAAAGAGTGTTACCAAGAGGTTAGAAAAATAAATTTAATGTGGCTAAAGTTCAACCAACTCCCCTGCTAGATTATCAGCAGTCTTTCTAGCTCAGTGTTGTCGTTCTTTACAAGAAATCGTCCGTCATTCCACCCGGGAGCATCCGGGACAGTTCCAAGACGCATCTATATTTGACCTGCG
>KZ067606.1:237317-250061 GCA_002091845.1 Anopheles cracens | reverse complement strand
TGGAGGCAATTTGCTAGCAATTCATGTGGCAGCGGGTGAAACGGTACTGCTTTTCCGGGACTGTTCGGGCGGGGTTTGTCGGTTCGGGCTCAAGTTGCAGCATCTTGGGTGATAAGGGTGACGGCACGGGCGACGGCACTGCGACACCGAAGCCGCACCGACCTGTTAGCGTGCCCGTATGGCCCGACCGATCCAATCAAGTTCCAATTTCGCACCCAAACTATGTGTGTATGGGCGAAGAGGACGCCAGCGCGAACCAGCTGGATACAAATAGTCAATTTTTCTCAGCATATGATTGATATGTTTGACTAAGATATGGAGAGATAGGCCGTGAGGGGAGAGTTCTTGGCCAGAACGGGGCCGCAGGACTTTCGAGCGCAATATGGCTGGTTGGCACGGCAAATGTGAAATTGCTTTACCACTGTCGGACCGGCGCAACGCCGCCCTCGAGGCTCGGTTTGGTTGGAGAGCAAATTTTCATCAGCAACGCCGGCGGCGTACGGCGATTTATCAGCGGTACCACTTTCGAGCGAATGTTTGATGCCACTTTCCTAGGAACGCCGGAGGAGCACACGGAACCATTGTCGGGCGGTTGGTTTTAGTGTTGTTCTCGTGTTCCCATCCGTATGAGATCATATTACCCATCTGGATGCAATATTCTGCTACTTGAAGTAATGAAAGGGGTCGACTCCGTATGCATAGTTTTTTTTCTCTTGAATTAGACATATTGCAGCTCTTTCGTTCAATTCTAGCGATGTGAAAATGTACCAAGTTATAGCTGCTGGAATTCCAACGTCTAAAGACTACGCGATGCAATGCGCTGAAGATGAGGCGAGTTTTTGGAAAAAAAAAATCGGGTTCAAAGTTTGTCCTACAATTTTTGACAAGTATCAGTTACAGAAACGCTTTAGAACTTGACAGATATTGATAGATATCTTACCCCGTTTAACCTATTTATGAAGTCTGCCAAAAAAAAACCTTTGAGATAAGACTTTAGGATAGGGTTTCTCATATTTCGAAGTAATCGTAATAATTTCTACTATCGCAATAGCTGGTACAGGTACCGGAATAGGGTATTTTGAACTCGAATCTGGCTCATACCTTCCCAACCATTCCTTTATCTCTTTGGCTAGACGCTTGCATTCCCTTCGTACGTGATCGTACCGATGGTTCATCCCGAGAGGTCCACCAATCGAACGGTCCAACGGTTGGGGACGTCTGTTTGCGTGCAGGAAACAAAGACATCGTTTAAAACATCTAGCACTAAAAAAGATGCTACCTCCCTAGCGCTGCCTTCCAAAGCGTTGGTTCGGTTGAAATTTGTTCAAAACGATTCTCCATTCACCATTCTCTTCCCGTGTGCTGAGGGACGCACAAGGGTTCGGGCGCGATTGCATGCGGAAGTTGTCAATTGTCTCGTGGGGATTGCTAATGAAACGACGAGTGCCGGGAGAAAAGGAAAGCATCCGGCACAAAGGACACCAAACAGCGAACGTCTGGACGCCCGTCGTGTGTGTGTGCGCGCGCGCGTTTCCTGTTCCTTCCACGGTGTGTTGTTGTTGTCGTTCCATGCACGTCGAAAAAAGGAAAGATAATAACGGATCCAGCAGGAGGAAAACGGGAAATGGGCCACGAAATGGCCGTGCCGTCTGCTGCGGGACTTGAATTGTGCCTCGGAATGAATTCATGCCAAGTCGTGACCGGACTACGGTACGGGAATCACCAATCTGTGGTTGAATATTACCAAAACCAACCCGTGTCCGGTTCCGTTTCTTTCCCGTCCACAACGAGGAGGAAATTGTTCGAACGATTCCAGCAACGACCCACCGTGTGTAGCTTGTTGAAAGGAACTCGTTGACTCGATTGGATTGAGCTGTGTCTGTCTCCGGTGGATATGTGTGGAACGGGGAACAGTGGCATGTCATTACTTTGTGAACCATTTTCCGATACTACTCAAATTTGACTGTCGGTTAGCTCGACAGGGACAGACGTCTCTCAATTTGTGTTATTATTATTTAAATGTGTTCCCTCTCATCCTTACCGTTTCTTCAATCTTTTTTTCTCAACAGTGGTCGGAGCTGGAAGAAATGAACGTGGACGATGTGGAGGAAGAGTACAAAAACCGCCTAGCGAACATCGCGATCAATCAGTGCTGCTGCTTGGTGTACACTGTAAGTGCGAAATAACCTAACAAAAAGTCACAACTTCCTGACTCCAAATATGATCTCTCTCTACAGTCCGGAACGGTCGGCAACCCGAAGGGCGTCATGTTGAGCCACGATAACTTCACCTGGGATTCGTACGCGATCGGCAAGCGGTTGCATCAGATCCGGTACGCCGAGGAGGTGCTCGTGTCCTTCCTGCCGCTCAGCCACGTGGCCGCCCAGATGGTGGACATCTTCCTGACGCTGCAGTTCGCCTGCACCGTGTACTTCGCGGACAAGGACGCGATGAAGGGCACGCTGCTGAACACGCTGCAGGAAGCGAAACCGACGCGTATGCTGGCCGTGCCCCGCGTATACGAAAAGATCCAGGAGAAGATGCTGGCGATCGGTGCGCAGAGCGGTGCCGCCAAGAAGCTGGTGGCGGGCTGGGCCAAGAGCGTCACGCTGCAGCACCATCTGGACGCGATGGAAGGGTACGGAAGATTGTTTTACGAACTATACGAACTAGCACTTAACGCTGTTGTTTTCACCATTTGCAGCAAGCCGACAAACTCGTGGCAGTACCGGCTGGTGAAGAACTTCATCCTGTCGAAAGTGAAGGACGCGCTCGGGTTCAGCCGCTGCCTGACGCTGGCGACGGCCGCCGCACCGATGGACCGCGAAACGAAGAAGTACTTCATGAGCCTGGATCTGCCGATCAACGAGGCGTTCGGTATGTCGGAATCGTCCGGCGCCCACTCGCTGACCGCCCCGGACAGCTACAACTTCGACACGATCGGCAAACCGCTGCTCGGCTGCGAGACGAAGATCGACAAGCCGGACGAACGGGGCCACGGTGAGATCTGCATGCGCGGCCGTCACATACTGATGGGCTACATCGGCGAGGAGGGCAAAACGCACGACGCGATCGACGAAGACGGCTGGCTGCACTCGGGTGACGTGGGCTATCTGGACGAGGCAGGCTTCATGTACATTACCGGACGCATCAAGGTAGGCTACGGTTGTTTCCCTTTTCGGATTGCTAAGATCTAACGTTGGTCCTGTTTTCTCCGTTCCGTTCTTTTCCGCAGGAGCTCATCATCACCGCGGGCGGTGAGAACATCCCGCCGGTGCACGTGGAGAATCTCGTCAAGAATGAGCTACCGTACGTGAGCAACGCGTTCCTCGTGGGCGACAAGCGCAAGTTCCTGACCATGCTGATCACGCTCAAAACGCAGATGAACCTCGACACGGGCGCCCCCAAGGACGAACTGACGCCGGAGACGATCCTCGCACTGAAGGAGCTCGGCGTGGAGTACGGCAAGCTGAGCGAGATCCACGCCGCGGGTCCCTGCCCGAAGGTACGCTGCCGGTGTTTAGTTTTTTTAGGAACGTTCCGGTACTAATTAGTTTCAAACATTGCACCGCACGCAGGTCCTGAAGGCGCTCCAGGAAGGCATCGATCGTGCGAACCAGAAGGCCATCTCGAACGCGCAGAAGATTCAAAAGTTCGCCCTACTGACGGCAGACTTTTCCGTGCCCGGTGGGGAGCTCGGTAGGTTTCGGGGAGAAGGTGTATGCTCATGCAATGAAGCCATTTGTTTTAATGATGTATTTCTGTCTCCCCTTACTCCCGCCAGGTCCGACGCTCAAGGTGAAGCGTAACGTCGTGGTGGACAAGAACAAGGACGTGATTGAAAAGTTCTACTAGTAGAACACAAAAACAACCGTACCGCTGCAAATCAGAGCCCCGGGTGCGATCGGCACGTGGCGACAAATTGTGCAATTTATACGATAAGTTTCTGTCCTTCTGATTCTGTTCTTTTGTTTTGTTCTTTTTTTCTTCTCTCGGACACATGTTTTCTTTCCTTCTTCTCTAGTTGTTAGACGGTTTTCACTATTCCCATACTAGCGTTTAAATTAATTTCTTAGCGAAACATAAAAAATGAACCCCCCTATACCCTGGAGAAAGCATAAAAAATACCATTTCCATTTCGGCCACACTCACATGGCGGAAGGAAATCGATGGGACAAGTGCGACACTATTATTTACCCGCGGCACCCCTTTTAGGTGGACAATACGTCGGGTCGCTACATCGTAGCTGAATGTTTAAGTTAAGGCGTTGGAGGCGAGAGCTTTTGGGTTTGTTCCGTTTACGCTACAAGCTAATGTTTGTTTTCGTTTTCCTCGCCTTTATGCTAAGAGTTTCGGTGATATTATGTAGATGTGCTGCACCACGGTGTGGTGTAAAGCAAAGTAGCAAAACAAGACGAAAAAAAACACAAAACCCCTGTGCCAGAGGAATATGATAACGAACCAGATCGTAACCTAGAGAGAAAGAGAGAGTTTCTATCTTCGTTTGCATGTTATTTGTTTGCGTTGTTGGCGTCGGTTAAGTGACGACATGTACAAAGTGATTCGTTCGGTTTCGTATCCAATTGCATTTAGAGTTAATAGTTCGTTGTTCGTTGCAAATTGTAGACACACGCGAAGTAGAACAGCGGTCATGCTCAACACAGTGCGCAGTGCACAGAGGTAGTTGATGTAAATATACGAATAAAATGTCATGTAAAAGATTTGTAAAACAGTCCGTTTACTTCAATCGTACCACGAGCCGTAATAGACACGACTGAACAGTGTTCCTAAAAAATACGAAAAATTCTTCAAATCTGTGACAATATGTTGAAGATATTCTAGGAAGTTGCGAGAAACTATCACCAAACAATGAAGTGCTCCTTAATGGTAGTAAACGCACGTGGAAAAAATTGAAAAATTGTAAGAAGCTTTTAAACTAATGTGGAAACCCCTGGAAGATTTGAAAAATTGAAAAATGCTCTCTCGTTCCAAGCGTTCCGATTAAAGCTCTGCCGGGAAAACATCGCTCCCAACACAGTGACACTGGAACGGGCGGTGGATCACAGATAGCGACGAACGCGTTTAAAGCGCGTGCCCGAATCCATCCATTCTAGGCCAAACGACGGGAAGGACGAAAAGAAAACAACGTACCTCCAGGGTATACCGAGTCAGACCGAGCGGGAGTCACCGACGCTCGAGCGGAAGCATTGCGGAGCAAGACGTTGCGAAGGACACCGGTGCGCTATCTGGGACATCAGATCCAGGGAGCGGCCGGAGTCGAGGAACGCGTTTTTGATTTTAATTTAATTTTTACTTTCGCATTCCGGCTGAGCGGTTCCGTCCGTGTGGTTGAGTTTTCAAACGAGCACCCAACGTCTCGCCCATCCAGCGTGCTGATGTAGCGTTGATTAAGAATAACATCCTGTTTATAGTGGCGCGCCCGTGTCCGTTGTTTGTTGTGGGTGTTGTGGGGCCGTGTGAAATGAAGCAACCGCACCCCTTTTATGCGCCATCGAAAGGAATTAAACACGAGCGCACACAGATTCGACGAACTCGGGGGATGAAATCGGTCCCACCCGCCGAGTTTGGCGTTTTAATTGACAAGAGCGTTTTCGAAAATGAATTTAATTTCGGTACATTCGGGATTCGGTTTCGATGAGGCCTATTTTTTATTGTTGTACTATAAGTTATGCACGCGACGCGACGCGCGAGGGGCGACACCGCTCTTTAATTGGCTTCGTGGCGCACGCTTTGTCCGGAGGAGACCGGTTCTCCAGCCGATGATGATTTCACTCCATCGCGCTCCGTTCTCGCGCTTCCTTCGCTTTGGCGCTGACGGTCATATCGTCCCGATCGTCCGGCATGTTGTACTCGAGCTGAGGTTGTAGGGTGGTGTTGAAGCGTTTTTGACGTTTGACGGTGGTAGTAGGCCGTTGAAGGCATCCGACGACGGAATGGTGGATGTTTCCCGGGAAACCGAAACGTTAACGAGGCGCGGTGGTCGTCGTCCGTTTGTCGTTTGGACATTGCGTTAACAGCAGTTTCCGGAGTGTGTGGGCGCGTGTTTGTGTGGACGGTGGCGTTTTTCCGATTGGATCGTGTATCATTGACAATTATCGTCGCATATATCAACGGGTTGCGTGTGTTTGTGCAGTAGATTTTCACCCGCATCGGAAATGCATCGTTTTCCAAAAACATTTCGAGACCGCGTTCGTCAGGTAGCATGTGGAGATAAAAGAGCAAAAGAGAGGGAGAGAAAAAAAACCCAATAAACATCGTTAGTGACAGCAAAAACCCTAGCGTCCCCTCCTGGGAGGCTCAAAATCGTTCGCAAGTATGCAAAAAATGTACCACCGGGTGAAAATAAATCAATTAGCAGCTTATCGGATCGGGTGTGCAGCGAAACAGAACGACCGCCGCCATGGGGACGTTTGTTAAAGCACGGAGCCACTCTCGAAGCGAATTCCCTCGGCGTTCATCTCCCGAGACACACCAGCGCCGTCTGTCATTCCGTCCGTCTGTCTATCAGGTCTATCTTTCTTGCCCCGTCCGGAGAAACGTCCGGAGCTCAACACGAAAGCAAGCCATGGTTTAGTGGATTGGAGAAGCGTTCCGTCTCTTTCGACTCCACCTTCTGCGCTGGCACTTCCGGCTGGCAGTGAGAGCAGAGAGGCGCCGAGCGCGGAACGATAAGGAAATAGTTTGAAATTGAGTAACGAGATAAGCAAATGAGCACGGATTTCAGTTAATTAAATGTATAATTTTAATCAATTTCCTAACCGGAAAGCGGACGGATTTATGCGAGCTGTTCTGTGCGCTCGGTAAGCAAGCCAATTCGGTGCGCTTGAGTTTTTCGGCGTGGATGGAGCGTGCTTTTGGTGCCATCGGATCGGTGTTCTTTATCGGGCCGGCTCAATTCCGAAAGGATGTTCCGTGGCGGATGAAGCTGCTTGCTTTTAATCCTCGCGTCGGTGATTTGAATTGATTGTTCATGGTTTTATTCACTCGGAGCATCTTAAGGGCTGACGAGATCCAGCTATTCTTTAAGATCTTTTTAAATTGATTCATTGATAATTTAAGAAAAACAACATTTTTTGTAATGTGGTATTTTGACATTTCCCAAGATTTCTTAGATCTGTCAATAGATGGCGCCACGTGACGAATGATTCAATTTCCTAGCAATGTTGTCTATGGTTGCTATGGTTTTTCTGCACACATGAATGCTGGAAACCTCTTCCGTACTAAAAACACATCAAAATAGATTTGACGACAGCATCTACATATAAATGCAAAACCGAAAACCGAACAGTTGGACTTCCTTCGACACCCCAACGTCTGTTATTACTTTACTTTTTACAGCGTCAAGTTCGTGCACGCGGAAATCGGGAATGGTACACCAACAACAAGTCGCAATGTCTGCATCATCCGTCGCATCGAACTCCTCGACGTTGCCGTTTGCCGTTTATCTGGGCAGAGGCTGAACTTCGGCTTTCAAGAATCTTTCCTCGGGGATTGAGCATTATTGTCTAGTTATTTCCGCCTGAGTGTCGACAAAAAAAAAACACAAACACACACACCCGAAGGCCGAAGGGGAGGTCCTCGCCTCCACAAACTATCGGTGATCGGGTTTTCGCTGCGGCGAAAACATCAAAATGGGGTCACGTTGTTGTCCCCGCTGTGCTGCTGCCTGCAGAACGTGCCTGCCGCACATAAAGAGACGGCACACAATAAAAAAGTAAATAAAAAGAAAACTTTCCCAAATACCGGCGCACAGTCTTCGCCCGTACCGTTAGCGGGAAGAGAATAAATTTTGCCCCTGGTTGGTGGGCTCCGGTGGACTGGGGGGGAGGTTTTCTTTCCACCCGGGAGGTGCAAAACCCGACCGGGCAGGCAAACAATAGCGTTCCGAGCGAACTCCAAGCATAGATTAAGGCGGCGAGGCTAGGCTGCTGGGAGCTAGGAAACCCGTTGGGTGGGGAGGTGGTGCCACCCGGCTTCAACCCACGGTGCAGCCCGGGAGTGAGTGATAAAAATAACAAACATCTGTTTTTCGCATCCCGGCGACCCATCGGAGGCATCGGGTTCACACCCGGGAAAGGGTTTCCCGTGCCTGGGAGATCCATTCCGGTCGAGGGCGTGTTTGGAGTTGCTTTTTGAAACTCTGATCCCACTCGTATTTTGATTCGTTTCACTTAACACCCTCTCCACGGGCAACCAAAGCGCCCGGGCTTCAAACAAATGGGAGAAAATAAATAAGATCCAAGACGGCCATTTTTAATAGACTTTAAAGTTTGCCGCTAGCTTGGCCTTTCTAGGGGAGGATGTTTTTTTTGGCTGTTGTTCCGTTTGCCTGCTTGTTTGTTGCTATCGCCTTTGTCTTGTTTTGCTGCGGCCTTTGCTGTCACGGGCACGGGAATTCGAAACCCGAGCTGCAAGTGCTTTGAAAAATTGTAACCGGAATCCGCTGCGTGTCCTGCTCACAGAGGACAGGACAGATCCCACAAAATGGAGAAGCCAGCGCAGAAAGGGAACAGGCGTCCAAGTAAATTAGTGAAAGATAAATATCTTGCTCCGGCGAGGGATACATCGCCCCCTCTAAAAAAGGGTGAATACAGGGCGGATTTCAGCCTCCAGATTCTCGTCAACGCGACATACGAGCCTGTGTGAAATGAAGCGTTGATGCGTGGTGGAGAGCAGAGAGCCCATGCCGGCGTCATTTTTATCCTCCCAGCGCAGGGGACATTTGTCTAAGCAGCTAATTTATCTCCCCCGGGGGCTGAGGATCCGCACCACCATCCCTTTTGCTCTTCCCGTGTGGGCGATTGGGAAGGCACAGGCACGGTATTTGTAATGATTAGAGAAGCTGGATCCCGGCAATCGCCGGGCACAATGCAAAATTCCCATTCCACGCGCGGCACGGGCTGAAGTTTCGAGACGCGAAGTAGGCCACATGTGCGAGTTCTCTCTCCCTCTCTCTCTGGCTGGTATGCTTGTCGCTGTGGTGGTGGTGGTGGTTGATTTTGGAAAAGTTTTGCGCCTGCTAATTGGCGCTCGGCATCGGCTGGGTGGCTGGGTGGGTTTTTCGTAGCGAACGGTTTCTATTTCTGCAACACGCGCTGCTTATCGTGTAAGCTATTTTGTTTTATTACTCCGAGGTTCGTTCCCTTTTCAGTCGAATGCGTTCCAAACTGTTGTATTATATGATCAAAACAGAAGTGGAGATGAAGAAAGTGAGCAGGATTTCAGCTTATTATGAAAATAGTCGTTGGATTGGATTTAAAATGTCCCTATCTCAGGTCAAGAAACCCTGGATTTCCATTTGAAACGTATAAGCCAACAGTTTCTTTAATTTTACAGAGACCTACCTTAAATAGGTAGTGTATTGTATAGTGAAAAACTATACAATTACATTTTTTACATTTTTGTTAATTCCAGAACCATAGCAACCATGGACAATATTGCTAGGAAATTGAATCCTTCGTCATGTGGCGCCATCTATTGACAGATATAAGAAATCTTGGAAAATGTCATTTGGGGGATGTCGGAAGCTCGTTTTCGGATTCTTTCGGATGTCGCTTGATATGTCTTACTCGCCTGAAGGTCCAGTTAAAAGAGAGCTTATCTTATTTTATTCCCTATCAAGAAAACCCGCGCATAAGGTGGATCCTTGAATGCGCGTTTACGCTCCTTGGTTGAGCGGCTCAAGTTGGGGTGAACATAACGCCCGTCATAACATGTAACGCCACAGTCATAATATCACATTTCAAAAATTGATGTTATTTGAAATGACACGAATTAATATAAAAATAACTTAAAGAACAGCTGGATTTGGACCTTGTATTTAGTATACAATTATTAGGTGTTAAGCGGTCAGCTAAAGCTAAGCATGGATCGCTATGTCTAGTATAGCTTGGAGTACACTCTGCAGACACTAGTTCCAAGCTTATAAATCTCACAATCCAATACAAGTAGTTCAAGCGAAATCCTATTCTATGTTGGTTCTCGCTAAGATCTAACGGCTTCTCGATGTGCATTGTCTGATCTTATCTTTTGTTATTGTCTTTATTTGTAAACTAGACGTGGCGTTGCCAAACTGTCATTTAAAATAATGCCAAAAATGCCAAAAATCCCCCTTACAATACACGATAACTAGACAACAATCATCACCACCTCATGCCAATGAGCGAGCCGCACAAACACTCTCCGGAACAGCGACCTACACCGATCCGATATTGTAGCTCCAGAACAGGCGAAACTTTTCTCACCTTTGCCCGCGACACAGCTTCCCGGAATTATGAGACGAAACGTAAACAGCATTACGCTACATAATTCCGCGCCGAACTTGAGGCGCGAGTTGACTTACGTACCCGTAAGGAGTTCGCCCGAAATGGATATGCCCGTGAGCGTGCGGAATGTGTTTGTGTTTGCGCCCGACCCACCCTGGTGGCTGGTGGTGATTTTAAAGTTTTCTCTGAAGCGCCACCGAGCAGCAGCCGAGGAACCAAGCGCCATAAATTAGCGCCACCAAAAGCGGTGCCTGCACACAGCAAAGCTGAAGTTGTGCACGGTCGGAGGCATGCAAGTCGGAACGGAAATTCGCTCCGTACCGCCGCACCGTCCGGTATCATTCCGATACGCTAATGAAGGACTTTTATCCCCGGCACCAACTTCGCGGCTATGGTGCGAATGGAAAACAGCGGGATATCCGGTTGCCCAGGGTTGTTGGTGTGTGTGTGTGTTTGTGGGGGGTAATAGTGTCTTTCCAATATAACAAAAAAAAAGCTAACTGCAGGAAAGCGAATGGTTCGCGAGCATCGAACGGATTGGCAAACTTTTCCAAAGCCATTACCACTAACTCGTTCCGTTGGAGCGTGCTGGACGTGATTTAATTATCTGACGACGCTCGCGAAACGCGCAGAACGCTTCGATTGGCATTCGGCGCGATTCGATTCGTGCCGAGCCCGAGCCTGGAGAGCTGTGGCGATCACCGGGAGCCCCAGCGTAATTAGTGCGGAATGGTGGGCGGTGTGCTCCCGAAGCCGGATGTTCGCTTGCTGGTGGTGATGGGCCCAGCTAGAAACTAGACACGCGCGAAAGGATCGGCTCGGAAGGAAGGAGGAGCGAAAATTAGATTGCCTGTGTAGCACCAGCACCAGGAGTCCGGTCGAACGGGTTTGCCACAAAAGTCAAACGGCCAAACGATTAATTATTAACATTTGGACCGGCGGCCGAGTCTGGCTCGCAGCCTGGTGGAGGCGTCCCGCTCGGAGCCTTCAATTTACAGCGTAAACCCGTCGGCCGGCAGACACGGCAAGCAAACGGCCGCCTAATGCCACCGGAATGTTGGCTTTCAGCAGCGATTTCGTGATCGATTAATTATTAGCGTGGTCAATTCATTTGGGCCCGCGTGCGATTGCGCTGCTCGGAAGCGACTGGGAAGGGTGGATTATGGGCGAGCTTATTTTCCCGTGCCGGGCAGGTTGCTGTAAAGTGAAAATCAGTTGCATTCAGCGAAAGCTTATCGCGTTACATTGGATCAATATGTTTGCACGCGTAATTAGTGCATGCTTTGTGCCAGGTGTCTCGGTGCGGTTCGTTGTAAGTTGTTGAAAGTTGTAGTAGATCAGGATAACGAATATAACTTCATTAATATAAAAATAACTTGATGGAGAATTTTTGGATCATGTTCGCGAATTGTCCAAGCGCAGTTTTATAAGTTACTTGAACATAAAGAAATGTCGTAACATTATCTTGTTTCAACGCACCTGTGTTTTTCATCAATGCACCATTGCATTTTGGATTATAGAACGAATAGTATTAGCTTCAAGAAACTTTGACATTTTTATCCTGATGTTAAATTACGTGTCAACTTTGATATTGCCATTTTTCGGGCGATAGTGCACAATAAAACAAAGTGTGTGATGACTTGGCAAAGTGTCCCAAGAATGTTTAGGGTTTCTATCACAAGCGAATGTTTTAGGACCATGGGTACAGATATAAACACATTAGATCCACTTTAGATTAATAAAAACACTAGATCTTTGATCGCTATTATCCTTGTCCCGAGCGTACACGATGCTCTACGACATAAGAATGAAAACAATAAGGATAGTAGGTATGCTTACTAACCTTGGTTACGACTTCATGAAGCTCAACCAATGAAGCTTGACTGAGAAAGGCAATCCCAAGTAATCCTCAGAAGTATGCAATTCAATTTTAAATGACGTCGTTGAATCCTGGCTAAACTTAACCTCGCCATAGATGTTAGATTTAGAAAACTCGAAGTCAATGTGGGAGAATTTAAGTATATTAAAAAACCGAAGCCTTTGTAGCCACCACGACATTATGTTAAAATATCTAGAGAATATATGCGAAAGTTAAATATCACACTTTGAAAAAACATGTCAAAATGGTGCTAAATAAAAGAGTCTCACTTGGAGATTGAGGTACTGCCTCCAAGAACTAAGTTTCGAAGAGAGGCCTGTGAGGTTTCTATTATGATTCTAGATCAAGACTTGTTACGAATAGTCCGACTTAAGATTTGGTGGTTCTTGACCAATTTTCCAGTTGAATTGGTTTGTTTTACTTCCTCTACGAAACTTCTTCTGAATAACAAAATCAAAAGAAGTCTCTCGAAGCAATACAACAAAAAACTTCTCTTATTTTTCGTCTAATCATCGCAGCACCATCTCTATGGAAATTGATAGCAATACTTTAGCCCATCCAAAACCCATCCAACAGTAT
>KZ067606.1:109026-158097 GCA_002091845.1 Anopheles cracens | reverse complement strand
GCCCCCGGCTTTTTTTTTTGTTCGCTCACTTATGGGTTTGGTGGTTAAACTTTGTCTTCCCGCTCGCCGGGTCGGTTTTCGCTCGCTGGCGAACTAACATTGTCGACATTTTTGCCCACCCCGAACCTCCGACTTATTGTAATACAACCGCCCCAAGTCTTTGGAGGGAGGTGGTGGATCGGTTCGGCAGTGCTCGACCTGCTCGAAGGTTATCGAGAATGCGATTGTGCGCCGGCGGAAAAACGGAAGGCAACTGTCAAGTGAAAGGCAACGAAAAGGTAAACTTTGCCAATCAGAGCAGCCCGGGCACCTCACGGAGCACGGAGGCATGATTATCATTGAAAATTGCCTCGGGCGAAGGTGGAGCGCTTTTCGCAGGGTGGCAACCCGAGACGGAGAGCGAGAGAGAAAGAGAAAGAGAGCTTTCCAGTGCCTGCTTAACTGCACATGCTGGGATGTAATTATAATTTATATTTATTTCCGAACGTACGCTTACTCCTGATTTGAACGTTCAAAAAATATTCATAATATTATACCAAAAATAATTCAAAAACAGGCTTTAAAGCTTGCCTCTGAGGCGCGCCTATGATAGGCTTTCGAAAGGAGCCAGAGCAAAACTCGAGTCTCTGTAGCACAATGTCCTTCCCTTCGTAAGTAATGACTTCAGCCCGAGACCGTAGTTGCTGGAGAAGCCAGCAGCGCAGAAGTGGAATCGCTGTACGGAACGATTTTTTAGCCGCCTTCTGACAGATACTCCGCACTTTCCCTATAACTCCCCCCAACGGCCAACCAGCTCCAAGCCCGGGCGAAAGTTAAAATGGAGTTGGACGGAGTTTATGTTTGTGCAGAGAAAAAGGCAGACCATAAAAAACGCCACCCGGCCATCACATGAATGGGACCGAGAGGCGCGCACGAGCACGAAGGATCCGGGGACTTGATTTGCTGTGCCTCCCCCCTCTCCGACCCACTCTCCTCCCCCTCAGGTGCTGGTCGTTGAGCCGTGATTCCTGGAGCCTTTCTACCCCGAGACGAGTTGTATTTAATAATGCACATGTTCTGCTACCATTTACCTGACGCCGAGCAGGCTGGAAGCTGGCGGGCTGGTTGGGGCTGGCAGGGCCAACCTTTTCCATTATCTACGATGGCCTCCCCCCCCTCCCTCACTGTGTTTACCTTGTGCGCACGGGCGGCGTGACACGGCTGGCGGGACGACAGCGACAGCGAGTTTCATTACAAGCAGAAACAAGCCATCTCGAACGGGGTACAGCCGAGCCGAGGTAAAAAGAAAAACAACACAACCGAACACCGAAACAAAAAAGCGACCGAGACCGAGATGTTTCGTTTGGGTTGGGTTGGGGTGGGGGGGTTGAGCAGGAAGCACGATGCGGGCAGTAAGCCTTGACGCTACTGCTCTCCTGCTCCGGAAAAGCTCCCGGTGGTCTGGTCTCTCGGTGCGCCCTGGTTCCGGAGCTCAGGGCTCCGCGGTGTACTTCCGCACGGGCCGGATTTTCCCGGGGACGGGGTGTTATTTGACATGGTAGCAAATAAAAACAAGACCACCGCCACCGTGCGCTGATGATGAGTGTCGTCGGTGGTGTGTGTGTGTGGGTGTGCGTTGCCCCGTGGTGTGGACGGGTTTCGAGGATGCAGTAAATGAAGAATTTTGTGCATGCACAGACAATTTTCCGCCTCCTCCAACTTGGGCACTTACGGGTGTAAGAAAATGAGCACGCGCATCCCCCCCCCCCCGCACACCCTCCCACGTGCCCTCCGGTTACCGGTTACCCCGCACGCAAACACGGAAAACAAATTAGTGGTTTGACATCACGACTGCTTAAGTGTGATTTCATTGTTTGGGAACGAGCCAAGGGGGCTGGATTAGTTTGGTGTAATGAAACCATTTAGCGGGTGGATGGAGGGTGGAAGGGGGGGAAACCCGCCCAATGAACAGAGATACGGCATTTGCAAATGAAGCCGTTTAAAATTTTGTGTGCCGTTGTGTGTGGGAGTCAAAATTATTCTTTTGTGATACATTTTACTCGATTTGTGATTAAAATATGTTTTTTTATAAATATACACAATAACGTGGAGTACATTCACGAAAGTAAGTGAGTGTTTTATTAAACGTTTTCGTGGATGAATAACAGAACGCTGTTCACGCACGTTTTGTCCAATATTCGAGCAGTTTTCATGCAGTTTTTGTAGTATACGTTTATGTTACATAGTTGAGTTCAACTTTAGTCTTATTCGTGTGTACAACGTTTATCATCCATTCTTGATCAGTTCCCAGCGATACATGAATTCGTCCCACCCAATCATGAAATCCTTCCACCCATTCAAGAAATGTCATTTCCCACGCAGGGCTTCTCCACGCTGTTTAACATGTCAGATTAAATACTTACAACGACGGAATTGCACTGACTTGTTCGAGGTCGATCTTTGAATTAAGCATAATAAACGCTTCAAGAAGGGGTTGAACAGAATGCCTTGAACAGCCATGATTGAGTGGGAAAAGTTCATGCACCTATAGGAACTGTTCAAGAATGAATGAAAAAATGCTGTATTATTTTGCAGAGTTCAGATTTAGTTTCATTTTTGACCTTATTATTGAAATTCGTTACCGATTCGTTACTATTATTGACCCTTTTATTGATCCGTAATATGTTATTCACTCTTTTTTTTAATTCAACGCATAATAATACGTTAAATACCTATTATTTCTGTTTTTTTTTCTTAAGGTGCTTGAAGGATAATCAAATGTGCAAGACACTGTTGAACACATGCAGCTCTAATACATGGGAGACTTAGCAGCTAGCTTAGAATACCTTTGTGTGTCCTCAACAAGTATGGATCAGTCGAATCCTTCTTTTGGAATTGATTCGACTTTGGACTTTGGAATTTGGAATTGACTAACTCCATATCAAGACTTATACAGTGTTGAAGTAGGAATAAGACTTATTAGATATCATTCACTTAGTTTTAATGTGTCCAACCTCACTGTCTGACTGCTTACCAACTCACTCACCAACTCTATTTTTATATTTATCTCCTAGAAAAATAATAAAGAAGTACAATAAAGTTACTATACAATTTGATTACCCATAATACATGGCTAAAACCAATAGACTCTGGAAAAAATAGGATTTTTCTCAAAAATTCTCAACCCTATTACAAAGAGTTTTTTTTAATACGAAAATTCCAATTCGAATATAAGGTGGCTACCTTTGTGTGTCCTCAACAAGTATGGATCAGTCGAATCCTTCTTTTGGAATTGATTCGACTTTGGACTTTGGAATTTGGAATTGACTAACTCCATATCAAGACTTATACAGTGTTGAAGTAGGAATAAGACTTATTAGATATCATTCACTTAGTTTTAATGTGTCCAACCTCACTGTCTGACTGCTTACCAACTCACTCACCAACTCTATTTTTATATTTATCTCCTAGAAAAATAATAAAGAAGTACAATAAAGTTAGTATACAATTTGATTACCCATAATACATGGCTAAAACCAATAGACTCTGGAAAAAATAGGATTTTTCTAAAAACAATTCTTAACCCTATTACAAAGAGTTTTTTTTAATACGAAAATTCCAATTCGAATATAAGGTGGCCATCTTTTGGAAAACGGCACTCCCGGGAAAATATTCGACTACCTAGTCACAAGTGCTTCAATTCGAGCGAGCTAGAAAAGTGTGCTCGTTCGAAAAAAGCGCTTTCCTGCCCGTAATGAAATCTCTGCCCTCGGCTGCCCAAAGTTTGCACCAACAGAAGCAACAGCAGGAGCAAAAAATAAACAAACAAACAAAATCAAATCGCCTTCTGATCGATTTGGCTCCCGGATGCTGTGACACAAAATTAAGAACTTCCGCCCGGCCGAGCAGCCGCCGTTCGGTGACTTGCGGTGTATCCGGTGAATCCGTGCAGCTGCGAGGGCCTCAAACGCGGAGGAAGCGAGCGCGGAACACTTTGAATACAGCGGTTCTTCTTCCTCTCCCTTGAGCAGCTCCTACGCCACCCAGCAGCGTAATCAGCGTGTAGCACGAAGGGGAGCGAGCTGTTTCAGTTTCGAACGAACGATGACAGCCCCCTTGACTGAGCGAGCAGAGAGAGAAAAAACGCACCCAGATAAACGCCCGCGAGCGCAGGCACAGGCACAGTGGCCGTGGCCAGATCTTCCCACGACGCACCCACCGGCCCGTCCCCGGAACCGAGCTGCCCAGTTGAACGCAAAACCTTTGCTGAGTAAATAAAGTATGATAGAAAAATAACAGTCGCGCCGGAGTTGGCGTAGCGCGCCGAATTGTGCCACCCACCTTCATGCCATTTGGATCAGTGAGAGAAGAGGTGGGGGGTGGGGGGAAAGGGAGTTCCTGTCCTTCTTCTCGACCCGTACCTCCCGCACCGAGGATGGGAGTAATAAATGGCACGCGGGAAGGCGGCGGCGAAAGAAAAACGCATCCACCCCAGCTACCCAAACTCTCTCGCACTGCTTGGGTGAAAAATCGCCAGAAGGAGGGGGGGTTGGAAAAGCAACGGAAGGAAAACGAAGCAGAAGCAGGGAGAAAAATGAGGAAAAAAGAAACAGCACTGCGAACCAGGCCGCCTTCCCAGGATCCGGTTTTCCTTATTTTCCGCCTTCGTGCTTTCCATCTTTCGCTTCCTCTCATCGTTCGTCCTGTTGTTGTTTTTGTTGTTGTTACTGCTGCGCCTCTGGCGATCCGGGCACGGCAAATTCTTCGCTTTATGTTTCATCGAGCTTGCAGGACCTGGTGGAGTGAGAAGGCGAGCGAGAGCAACGAGAAGGAGCGAAAAAGAAAGGATAACAGAGCAACAGCGCGCCGTTGGAACTGGGAATTGAAGGATGGGTTCGGGCGCAAACGCAACCCCCTCGTTTCAAAAGAATCCCCCCCTTTCGAGGCACACAAGAGAGGCCCCCCGAATGCAAAAAAACACGGCGTAGTGTAAATAGCAAAGGCGAAGGAAATGAAGGAGTTAAAAAATCACAACCATTCCCACCCGGGCCCGGGTCATAATGAAGCGCCCGGTCGAGGGGTGGCCGAATGCGAGTGCGGGTCGGGTGCGGTTCCGCCTCGGGATCACTTCCGGCTTACGGGTAACGAGGTGGAATACTTTTATGTATCAGTCGGGCGCCGGGCTGGGCCGTTTTTCTCACCTTCCTTCGGTCGGTGCGCGCGGGATCTCACCGCAGAAAAGAGGGTACGGCGCACGAGCACCAGGAATAAATGAGTTATAGTGCACTCGCCCAGATCCTCGCCACGTCAAAAGAGTCATGTGTGTAGGAGCTCTTGTGTGCGCGCGCGTGTGTATGTGTATGATGGGATCATTAGTTTAATGACCTCATCCTGTTTCGTGTGCACCCTGTGGGGCGGGTGATCACGGTGCAGTTTTGGAGTCTGCTCGCCAGGAGCGAGTCGGAAACCGGAACGATCTGTCGCGAGCGGTAATGAGGCGTCACGGATTGCGCGTACCACTTTTCCCGGCAGGCTTCCATTAAAGCCACTGGAGAGGCTGGATGGATCGGGTCGGTTAAAGGCAGATCAACGAGCCCAGCGAAATGAGTTTACGTGATCGTCGTGCTGATGAGTATCGGGGCCCCCTTTTTTCGGTAAATTATTTTCCTCGTCGTGGAGCGCCATTTTTTTCTTTCGTTCTGTCTGTTCCACCGAGCTTCGTGCGACGCCGAGACCGATTTCAATTATTGGCCGTCCATTTCCGGTTCGGGATACGGATCTGTCCGATGCGTTTCCCGACCCTGGCTGGTTTCGTCGTATCCCGCTAGCTTAAACGGCTGGTCACGTTTGACACCGGAACCGGACGCCGAATCTCTTCCCTCATCCGTTTATTTATTCCGAGAAATAATCGATGATACCGGAGTGGGTGTGAGAAGTTGATGAGATTCGGAGCGTAAGAAGGCTGCGTATACGCACTCTGATGGCTCTGTGGCCGATGTGGCAGGTGCGCTCGTCTGGGGGGGAGCAAAAAATATCGCATGAAACCTGTCAGAACCGAACAGAGAAAGCACTTGCCACGCCGATGAAATGTGCTGCAAATGGTCGGCTGAAGTATGTGCTTGGAACGAACCAAAGAGCGACCGAAAAAAAAACACACTCTCACGAGATATCCCTCAAAGAAGACGAACCCATACGAGCATTGACACCGCACCCGGTCAACAAGCGGTGCCACAAACGAACACCGCTTGGATGCTGAGCATGGGCCATCAGGTTCGGGGAAACCCAACCCACCCAACGCCAAGGGAAGAAGGGTCGAATCGCCCCGCAACAACAGCAACCGTCGTGGAGCGCCATTTTTTTCTTTCGTTCTGTCTGTTCCACCGAGCTTCGTGCGACGCCGAGACCGATTTCAATTATTGGCCGTCCATTTCCGGTTCGGGATACGGATCTGTCCGATGCGTTTCCCGACCCTGGCTGGTTTCGTCGTATCCCGCTAGCTTAAACGGCTGGTCACGTTTGACACCGGAACCGGACGCCGAATCTCTTCCCTCATCCGTTTATTTATTCCGAGAAATAATCGATGATACCGGAGTGGGTGTGAGAAGTTGATGAGATTCGGAGCGTAAGAAGGCTGCGTATACGCACTCTGATGGCTCTGTGGCCGATGTGGCAGGTGCGCTCGTCTGGGGGGGAGCAAAAAATATCGCATGAAACCTGTCAGAACCGAACAGAGAAAGCACTTGCCACGCCGATGAAATGTGCTGCAAATGGTCGGCTGAAGTATGTGCTTGGAACGAACCAAAGAGCGACCGAAAAAAAAACACACTCTCACGAGATATCCCTCAAAGAAGACGAACCCATACGAGCATTGACACCGCACCCGGTCAACAAGCGGTGCCACAAACGAACACCGCTTGGATGCTGAGCATGGGCCATCAGGTTCGGGGAACCCAACCCACCCAACGCCAAGGGAAGAAGGGTCGAATCGCCCCGCAACAACAGCAACAACAAAAAAAACTGTCCCTTTTTATGGGACGGAATTGCCGAATTACCTACTTCTTTCCGCACGGGTTGTGATGGCCATCGGCTTTTCCGTCGAAGTGGTTTAGGGGATGAATTATGAGTGACTTTGTTGGTGCTTGATATATACACTTTTTTTTCTTGCGTTGCTAGAGAGGCCCCCCGAATGCAAAAAAACACGGCGTAGTGTAAATAGCAAAGGCGAAGGAAATGAAGGAGTTAAAAAATCACAACCATTCCCACCCGGGCCCGGGTCATAATGAAGCGCCCGGTCGAGGGGTGGCCGAATGCGAGTGCGGGTCGGGTGCGGTTCCGCCTCGGGATCACTTCCGGCTTACGGGTAACGAGGTGGAATACTTTTATGTATCAGTCGGGCGCCGGGCTGGGCCGTTTTTCTCACCTTCCTTCGGTCGGTGCGCGCGGGATCTCACCGCAGAAAAGAGGGTACGGCGCACGAGCACCAGGAATAAATGAGTTATAGTGCACTCGCCCAGATCCTCGCCACGTCAAAAGAGTCATGTGTGTAGGAGTTCGTGTGTGCGCGCGCGTGTGTATGTGTATGATGGGATCATTAGTTTAATGACCCCATCCTGTTTCGTGTGCACCCTGTGGGGCGGGTGATCTCGGTGCAGTTTTGGAGTCTGCTCGCCAGGAGCGAGTCGGAAACCGGAACGATCTGTCGCGAGCGGTAATGAGGCGTCACGGATTGCGCGTACCACTTTTCCCGGCAGGCTTCCATTAAAGCCACTGGACAGGCTGGATGGATCGGGTCGGTTAAAGGCAGTTCAACGAGCCCAGCGAAATGAGTTTACGTGCTCGTCGTGCTGATGAGTATCGGGGCCCCCTTTTTTCGGTAAATTATTTTCCTCGTTGTGGAGCGCCATTTTTTTCTTTCGTTCTGTCTGTTCTGCCGAGCTTCGTGCGACGCCGAGACCGATTTCAATTATTGGCCGTCCATTTCCGGTTCGGGATTCGGATCTGTCCGATGCGTTTCCCGACCCAGGCTGGTTTCGTCGTATCCCGCCAGCTTAAACGGCTGGTCACGTTTGACACCGGAACCGGACGCCGAATCTCTTCCCTCATCCGTTTATTTATTCCGAGAAATAATCGATGATACCGGAGTGGGTGTGAGAAGTTGATGAGATTCGGAGCGTAAGAAGGCTGCGTATACGCACCCCGAGCTAATGTACCACAGAAAAGCGCAGTTTGGTGAAATCGACTCAACGATAAGTTTTTAGGTGGTTTTGAAAACGTAATGGTGTATCTATTTCAGCTATGTTTGTTATATTGTGTTTTTTTTTGTAAATCTGACAATCCTTATGTATGTGTAACAAAAACCTTATGAATGAGCTTGAGAGATAACATACAGATAGATAAAAATCAAACATGGAACTCGGTTTAAACTGGCTTACTACGATGTAAAAGCTCAAACTATAAACATTCCTGGAATATGTTATTACAGTTTCAACAGATAGGCTCTAGTGACTAGCGTAGATATATTTCTCAAGCTTACCGGTCAGAAACATCGTAAAGCCTCTGAAATTGCCATGCATTTGAATAGCAAAAAGCTATATAAAACTTCACCAAACGCTTTCGAGGCGTTAAGGTTTGTGTCTTTGCTACTCTCTTTCCCATCTCATGCAGTTTCAACTATTAGACTATTAGATAGTAATGTGTGCATTTTTTAATGTGAAGAAAGGAATATTAGTAATATATTTTGAAAATTACATCACCAAAGTTCCATTGTTTCCACATATTAAATTATTCAAATATTTCAAATCAAAATTTCGAACTGCGAGACCTGACGAAACAAAAACCTCTATGTACAGAATCAAGCGTTTAACGTGATATCTTTAATCGACATAACATTCTACGGAGATTTTAGTTGTTAGTTTTGTGAAGAATTGGTTGAACGTTCAATTCACAATATAAACTACCAATCAAAGTCATTGGCAGCAGCTAAAAGCACTAAATAAACCCACTTTAAGGACGATTCGAATATTTATGGATAATTCTCTCTGCTCTTCAACCATCACGGGCCCGCCCGGATTCAAAGTCATTACCACGAGTTCCGCTCTCTCCGTCCTGGGGTGCGATTTTTAACCTCCAAATGTGGCCACTAAAACCGACCGATGTAGACGGATTGGATGTCGCTTGTCGGGTCGGGGCATGTATTCCTTCATTTTCTCGCCTGAGCTGGCCGCAATAAATGGCACCCTCAATTCGATTAGCTTCGATTTGCTTCCGACTGGTCGGGCTGATGAGCTGAGGGAAGGCTGCGATCGATTTACTGGCGAAACGGCCGCGGAATGCTTTGTGTTGATGTAGGGACCCACTCGGAGCGCGCTCTTTTATTTTCCTTCATCGTGCCTACCGTGCCGGCGCATCGTTAGCGTCGTGAAGCTCGTTAAGAGCGCACGCAGATCTAGTCGTTAGGATCGCTCCTCTTTGCGTGGCTCTTCTTGCCTTGAACACGCCAATTGCACGCTACCTTTCGGCCACGGGTCATTAAAACTTCAAAAGCCTTTATTTCGGCCGAGGGGGGGGGGGTGGTCCTATCCGCTCCCGGCTTTTCATGTTCGAGCTAATGTACCACAGAAAAGCGCAGTTTGGTGAAATCGACTCAACGATAAGTTTTTAGGTGGTTTTGAAAACGTAATGGTGTATCTATTTCAGCTATGTTTGTTATATTGTGTTTTTTTTTGTAAATCTGACAATCCTTATGTATGTGTAACAAAAACCTTATGAATGAGCTTGAGAGATAACATACAGATAGATAAAAATCAAACATGGAACTCGGTTTAAACTGGCTTACTACGATGTAAAAGCTCAAACTATAAACATTCCTGGAATATGTTATTACAGTTTCAACAGATAGGCTCTAGTGACTAGCGTAGATATATTTCTCAAGCTTACCGGTCAGAAACATCGTAAAGCCTCTGAAATTGCCATGCATTTGAATAGCAAAAAGCTATATAAAACTTCACAACCCGCACCGGAGAAAACGGTAATCCCGTGGAAAATTGAACGAACGAACCTTTGCGCGTCGGTGTTTTTCTTCGCTCAGTGTTTCGTTCTGCGGCTTGGTATTGGTCCCTGCTTTTTATTTACCAGTGCGGGCGGCGGCGCATTATGAACATGTTACAGTCGATTATCGTGTGTGTTTACTCACATGTACGGCACCGGGTCCGACCGGGTCTCCCGGTACCGGTGTTCGCACGGATCGCTGCGTTCTTCCCATTAGGACTGCGGAACCCATCACCCGCTCCCGTGTGTGAGCTAATGTGTGCGCCAGCGAACAATCGAAGAACGATATGCGAGCGTGTGTGTGTGTGTGTGCCAGGCTCACCGTTTTCGGAAGGAATTTCATTTTCCGCTCTCGCATTTCTCGCACTAATAAAAGGGATTTTTCCGCCCCGAATTTGCTTTGCTCGTGCGCACGCTTTCGAGCAAAGTCGCATGCCGCATTGGCTCCGCCGTATTCCCGCCGGGGAAGCAGAAAAGCCTAAATGAAGTTATTTATTTCCATTCATGCGGATTATGAAGTGTAATTATTTTCGAGCCCAACAAGCACGGCACGGCACGGGAAGGGTTAGCTTTTTCGGGAGACAATAATGAAAATCGGCCCAAGAAAATATCGCATCCGGTGGGGAAACACATTTTACGGATTTATTTTAATACCATCGCACAAAACAGCTTTGCCCCACCCACCGAAACGAACCAGCTGCTTGCACGTGTCCGTCTCGCCGCCTCCCATGAATCGCTCAATAAGCTCAACGCTAACTGCTGTCTTTCGTTCTTTCCTTCACAGTGTGCATGGCCGGATACAACGAGAAGCGGCTGCTGCACGATCTGCTCGACTCGTACAACATCCTGGAGCGGCCGGTGGTGAACGAATCGGATCCCCTTCAGTTGAGTTTTGGTTTAACGCTGATGCAAATCATTGACGTGGTAAGTTGGCAGCGACGTGACATTACGCTTTTATTGCGCTGTTTGAGACGTGATTTTTTTTTGTTCACCGCGGTCACCGGGTCGCCGGCGAACCGGAGTGACCATTTATCTATCGCTGACTGTTGGCGGATCGTTTTGTGGTTCGGTGTGGATGTTTACGGACGGTTTGCTTTTCATGTTCGAGCTAATGTACCACAGAAAAGCGCAGTTTGGTGAATTACAAGTGCGGCTCATTGACTCATTGAGCTATTGTCAGGACATTAATTTCTGGACGTTTAGTCGGTTTAGCCGAGACGTTTCTCTAGTACATGTTTTATGGAGGATTTTAATCCAAAATTTTATAGAATTTCGGCTCATAAACTCATTGATTCAAAAGTCATTTGCATTGCATTCATTTCGGGAGATTTGGTCAGTTTAATCGAGATATCTCTCTAGTACATGTTTTCTGAAAGATTTCAATCAACAATTTTATAGAAGTTTGGCTCTTTGACTTAAGACTCATTGTTAAAGCATTCATTTCGAGAGATTTAGTCGGTTTCTAAGATACATTTCTCAAGTACATGATTTCAGGAAGATTTTAATCCATTTTTTTAGATGTTCGGCTCATCAACTCATTAACTCATTGTCTCAAGACTCATTGTCTCAAGACTCATTGTCATTTATTTTATTTTATTTTATTTTATTTTATTGGATTCATAACATTCATTTCAAGAGGTTTAACCAGTTTAGCCTAGATGTCTTTCTAGCTCTAGATGTTTCTGTTTTATGGAAGATTTTCATTCAGATTTTTAAAGAATTTTGGCTCATTAAATCAAGCCAAATCTTCGGGAGGCTTAGTTGGCTTATCCGAGGAATCTCTCTAGTACTTATTTTATGGAGGACTTAAATCCAAAATTGTATGGAAGTTTGTTTCGATTTTAAACTGAGAACATATTTTGAATGATTGCAAATAAACTAAAATTACATAACTCTAGTAGTGTCATAAAACACATGCAAAACACACTATTTATAGCTGCGTTTCAAACGAAACGTAACCTCCCGTCCGAAGCTGTACCGAACCAATTAGCGCTGCGAATAGTAATTCCCAAAAACGGCTGCTCTCGGGCAATTTATGTCCTTAATCCAGTTTCGAACGTTCGAACTGCAGGCGCTAATACTAATCACCACCGAAACATAACCATAATTCTTTGCGGATTATTCTAACCGCCGGCGCTATATGAACGCAAATAGACTCGTACCGTATCGTGCCAGTTTATTAGCCACCAGCACCACCACCAGTAGCAGCAGCAACAGCTACCGTTTCCGTGTGCTCTAGCCGCGCCAATCACAGCCACAACCACTTGTAGTGTGACCCGTGTGCAACAGCGTGCCGGAATTCGCCGATCGAACGGTCGCAATTTTATCCATTTTTTCGCACACCGTGCATTCCCACTCGGAAATACCGCCAAACATTGCGGGGAGGGCAAACATTGGCAGGATATCCGTTTCGGGTTTCCCGAAACGTATTTATTCTACTTTTTTGTGTGTTTTTTTGTGTGTCAGTATGTTTCTGTCTACCGGACCGGGTTTTCATATTTCAACCCAGCTCGCCGCGCAGAGTGAAGCGGAGGTTATCAAAAGTGATTTTACATGCACATTTAAGGGCTGTAGTGGATTTGCTGGGGAACATTTTTATTACAGCTCCGGCGGTGTCCTCTCGACCGGAGGCGCTTTGTTTCAGCCACGCGGTCGTTTCGCTCGTGTTTCATGGGTTCTCCGGCCGTGGGATATAATATTCACTTTAACAAAATGGGTCCCGTGAAGCCTGCAAAACGGGGGTGGTGGGCGAAAAACGGATCGCTCATCGCTAAGCCGAGCGCTCGTTGGAAAGGGGGGCTGAAGGATGGGTTGGGCTGGGCCGCCCTGCTCCGGTTGCTTGGCAGACATGCTGGGGGAGAACAGCACACACACACAGAACACGAAACCCTGTAAAGAGAAAGACATACTTCTGCCCCAAAAACGGAACCCGGCCCGTAGTGCGCTTGCGTTTGTAAATTTTTAAATAAATGATTCTCTCACTCGGCGCTGCTCATTCACTCCGTGTGTTCTCACTGGTGCTCATCTCGCGCTCGAACCCGGGCCGGACCTGGCCGTGTGTGTGCGAGGTCAGTGTGTTGCACCACCACCACTACTACCGCGGCGCGTCCTGAGACATCACCACGTGAGCTAAACACGAACCGGGGACGGGTGTTCTACTGGTAAGTCAGAGCCCAACAGGGCTCCGGGATGCCCTCCGTGTTCCAAACACGCACTCGCTCCGGCTCCGGACTCCGGTTCAAGTTCAGGCCAGAAAGGAAAACCGTTCGGACCGCCCAGCCTGCCGGAACGCGGCCATGCCATTCTCATCGCTACGGGAGAGTGTGCTTCAGATTAAGGGCTTTGTCCGAGGTGCGATATGGGAGCCGTAATTGAGATGCAAATAGTCGTCGTCGTCGTTGTTCCCAGCCCTGTGCTCACTACTCCACTGTGACTTCCACCGCGTCCCGTTACGGAGAGCGGGTCGACAAGAACATCGACGACATCGTTGTCGAACAACGTATCTCCCACGCTCGGCAGAAAGCCAACCAGCTGGAAGCTGATTCGTTAGCCTTTTTTTCTGTTGCCCAACCCGCCTGTTCGGCCCGGACGGTTTCTTGGCGTGCGTGTGCGAGAGTGATAGTCATCATGTAAGTAACTCGAAGCGCCAAACTACCAGCATCATTTTTGTGTGACAAGGGAGCGGCCGCCGCTGGCGTCGCTTGCATAATTGATTTTCCCAAACAATCTCGGCCCGCTGCCCGAACTCGTTCCCGACCCTCGGCGCTCGGATCAGATTCCACCCGGTCCTGGAGAACCTTCTTCGTACTGCAGCGGCCCACCGGACGTGCCCGGAACGGGTAGTTCAATTAGCACTCTCGATCATGACTACGAACACGGCCCGGAGGCTGGAAAGCTTCCGTACATAACGGGGGCCGGAAGGGGTGGCAATTCGGTGGTAACGAGGGGGTGGTGCTTTGAATGATTCGAGCTTGTTTGCCGTTCACCTGGCCCAGCCCAGCGAAGTAACCGATCCGCCAGTCAGTGACTGCGAAACAGGACAGTTCCATTAGGGGGTCCACTGCCTGGCGGCTAGTTGGAGTTTGACGATGCAATTACAGGTTTGTCAGGTGCATTCGTTGCCGGGAAAATCAATAGTAGTACTGGCAACTAAGCGCGAAGCAATACGAGAGAACGATAGCGTCTGAGCAGAGAAGGAACGTGAGAGAGAGATTCATTGAAATGTGGATAATTCAAAGGGCGTATTAGGGTTTACACTTTATTACAATATTGCATCTTAAGACATTTTAATGATTTTTTAAAAGAAAGTAGAAGCAGTACTGTCTAGCGAAGTGTTGAAAAGTTACGGAACGATTGAAGTATGCTAAAAAAGACAGATCGTGGCTTGAAAGATTATGAACATTTCGACCGGCTATACAGTCAAATCTCTACCTACATAAAGCAGCCACAGCTCACTTTTAATTAAAATCATAAGTGCTCGAAAGTTTGCTAATTTCATTATGTATTGAATCATCTTTCAAAAATGCAGTGCATATCTTAGAAGTGCCCCTAAATAATACTGATCCATTACTTTAAACAAATTAAAAACAAGAATAGATTTTTCCAAAAAAAAACTCCTCTTTTTACTGGACGCTATGTGTATTGAATGAATGATAACTTCGTGGCCTATTGCGATTAACTCCAATTTCGTTTGAAATTGTGTACTATGGACAGTGCTGTGGAAGGTGACAGTCATTGACACATAATTGCCTACATTCATCCAGTGTGAAGCTTGGCATTCGAACACAATGAATTCATTTGACTTTCACTTTAAAAAAGTGTCGTTCGATACCATCACAGGCTGATACAAAGCAAGCAATCAGCTGCTTGACGTAAGAAAGAAGCGAGAGAAGTAGAAAAAAAAATATTCACAACCTCAGATCGCTCAATCACGTGCCCGATACGATCGCAGAAAGTCCCCCACACGAAACGATACTCAATCATGGCACGGACACCGGTCGACCGCACTGCCCGCAAATAGCTACCCTCCCTGGCGAGCTCCAGGGAAAACACGCAAAAGCTCTCACACACGCTCCCAAGCCCCGAAGGCTCGGTCCGGAAGCCAAAAAGCCATCACGTGCTCGGGTTCGCTGGCAAGCGGCCAGTTTCCAGTGGTTTCTCGCATCGGAAGCAATTTTAACCTGATTACTTGTGCCTGACGCTCGGTGAGAAGGTGTTTAATTTTGGGACGAAAAAGAGTTAAATAATTGTGTTAGACAGTGTGAGTGTGGAACGTATCCTGGAACGTGCACTCTTGCTATTTCCTGTCGCCTTTTTTAGCACGAAAAGTACTGAGTAAACTAAAATAAAGAACACATACACGCACACCACCCGCCAGCAAGCGTTCTTAAGCGCCCCCCGGAAGCCAATTTCCCCAAAAATGGGCTGCGTACTCATGGGCTGCGTACTGATGAACGCACACGGTTGAATGCGTCCCCTGGGCCGAATGGAGCACCGGTGTCGTGTTCCCTACTGATCCTTCGGAGGAGTTATCCCCTCTAGATCCTTCGGGAACGGCAGCCTCCATTGGTGTTACCGTACCGATTTCGCTGCTGCTGTCGCGAGAGTGGAACCGCGCCACTACCCTAAACGCATCTCTTAACACACCTAATCAAGTTTGCCTTTGACTCTTTCCAACTTTGATCGTGTACGCCGGTTGCCAACGCCGCTAACACCGTGGTTAAATATAGTTTTCGATTCAATTTCTCTTGTGTACGAGAACACTCTAAAGGCACAGGCTGATACAAAGCAAGCAATCAGCTGCTTGACGTAAGAAAGAAGCGAGAGAAGTAGAAAAAAAAATATTCACAACCTCAGATCGCTCAATCACGTGCCCGATACGATCGCAGAAAGTCCCCCACACGAAACGATACTCAATCATGGCACGGACACCGGTCGACCGCACTGCCCGCAAATAGCTACCCTCCCTGGCGAGCTCCAGGGAAAACACGCAAAAGCTCTCACACACGCTCCCAAGCCCCGAAGGCTCGGTCCGGAAGCCAAAAAGCCATCACGTGCTCGGGTTCGCTGGCAAGCGGCCAGTTTCCAGTGGTTTCTCGCATCGGAAGCAATTTTAACCTGATTACTTGTGCCTGACGCTCGGTGAGAAGGTGTTTAATTTTGGGACGAAAAAGAGTTAAATAATTGTGTTAGACAGTGTGAGTGTGGAACGTATCCTGGAACGTGCACTCTTGCTATTTCCTGTCGCCTTTTTTAGCACGAAAAGTACTGAGTAAACTAAAATAAAGAACACATACACGCACACCACACGGCAGCAAGCGTTCTTAAGCGCCCTCGGAAGCCAATTTCCCCAAAAATGGGCTGCGTACTCATGGGCTCGGAAGCCAATTTCCCCAAAAATGGGCTGCGTACTCATGGGCTGCGTACTGATGAACGCACACGGTTGAATGCGTCCCCTGGGCTACGTTTCGACGGGGGCCGTTTGACCCTGGCTCGAACTCGTCGAAAGCCCTGTTTTGGCCAGCCCCAACCTGCACAGGGGTGGTGTGAAGGCTCTTTAATAAATAAAATATGAGCCTAGCAATTTGTTTCGACAGGTTCGACTTCCGTTCGCGTTCAACGCTCGCGGCAGCACGAACCACCCCAGGTGGATAATGCATGTAAACCCAGCCCGGTGCCCAGTTGCTCCGTTTGCGGAGATAAGCTTTTATTTATATCTTACTCGGGTGTGCTTTTTCTTCGGCCTCATTTCGCGGGCGCTTGAACGCGACGTCCAGAACCAGAAGACAAAGCGAGCGCGTTCGGCGTTGGCCGCTGGCCGGTCGGATCGTATCCACCATTCGTACCGGCGTCAAATGGCACGGGGAGAGCCGCAATCATCACGCTGCGTAATGCCGCAACGTCTGCAGATTGTCCCGCGGCCGCGGTGGCTGTGCGCGAGCTGAAGCGAAACCAGCCGGAATTACATTTCGGGCTCGGCTGCTGAAAACACGACGCGTCTCCACCGTACCGCGGCGCAACCAACACCACCACCGCAGAGGAAAACCATAATATGATGTGCAATTTATTGCGCTTTTTGGTGAAATATAATCTTATTTGGTGCGCTCGCGCCACTCCCGTTGGTCGGTGGTTCTTTTGTGTGAGTGCGTTTTCTTTTTCGCTCTCGGTTCGTGCGCAAATCCATCCCACCCAAACACGGCCCACGGAGGAGGATGGTTTTTCTTTCCTCGAATGTGTTCTCTCCATCTGATGGCTTCGCCTGGCTTCGGGCCGCCTGGTGACGTGAGCCCGCGCGAACGTCTGCGGTCGAACGCAATCATTTGTGGTGATTTTTGACCGGCGTTTCTGCCGTGGTGGCATATTTTCGTTTACTTATTTATGGGCTCGCGCTCGAGGAGATTTTTTCTCTTGTTTGTTTCGGGGGATTGAAACGCCTCCACGCCCTTGCTGACGAAAAGCTGACCGTGCGAACGCGACCCAGGGGCAGCGAAGTGATAGCGAGCAATGATGAGGCGGAGAACGGTTTGGAACGTGTTTTTTGTTTTGTTTTGTTTTCAGTTTTGTTCGGTTCCGTGAAAATGAATGCGTGAAAATGCGCATTTCCCGGGAAGCTGATAATACGCATTTAATAATCACTCAATTATTGCTAAACGGCGCGCGAGAAGGCTAATGAAAGATTCATGGGTGTATGGAAGGTGGACGATTGTAGTTTATAGCGAGAATCTTGCGTAATGGTCATTTTCTATGAATGTTTCAACTGATTTAGTTTGTATGTGCTTTATATTCGCATTCTTGACTGTAATGAGGCTTTTAAGGACGCGTTCAGAGAATTGATCTCTCTTCTGACGTCAGATTAGCAACACAAGTCAGATCTGTATTCAGACAGTGTTTGAATCAAGTCAAAAGTCTTTTCCGACAAAAAAAAAAACAAATATACTTTGAATTGAATAAAGAACGATCAGCCCTTTAATTGCTTCATTTCCAAGGCCTACTTATCGTCGGTATTTCATCGTCTAAAAAAAACTAACATCTCAAATAGTCGCATGGAGGACAACTCGACATCGGTTCGAACATGCATGTCAGGCTCTTCGAGCCGTCGAACAAGACATCCAACAAGACGAACACGTATCAGACTTGCCAGACAAACAAGACATATAACAGTTTGGTTTTGTCTGGCATGTCTGATGCACACCTTGAACCTGTATATACCTTGCGGTTTCATCCTGCTCATTGTCAGGAGGTGGCTATTGGCGGCTGTGTTCGTATGTTAACATTCGCAAAATTTGGATAATTCACATGACAGTGTCGTGTTTGTCGTGTTTGTCTGACGCTTCATAGAGCAATGCCTCACTGGAAATGAGATATTTAGTGCATCACGCATTTTAAAAACTAACTTACAGTATTTTTCATCCATTCTTGAACAGTTCCCACAATTAGATGAATTCGTCCCACTCAATGATGAACTCCTTCTACCCATTAATGCAATGACATTCCCCACGCAGGAGTTTCCCACTGTGTTTAACATGTCAGGTTGAATACTCCGCAATTGACGCAATTATATCGACTTGCTCGAGGTCAATCTTTGAACTACACATAATAACCGCTTCAAGAATGAGTTTAAGGATTCCATGATTGAGTGGGACGATTTCATCTGAAATAGTCGCATGGAGGACAACTCGACATCGGTTCGAACATGAACATCACTGGAAATGAGATATTAAAATGCATCAAGCTAGAACCTCCGGCCCAGCGCAATGTGACTAACCCTCCCAAACCCTTCATTCAGCTAATAAATGTGTTGCTTCCGATCTCGTGCCATCCAGGGCTCCCTCAAGTCACACTCTGCACCTGCCCGGGGTCGAGCGTTACATACCCCCGAAAAACCAACCTCATAATGGTGGGCGCTTTGAAGTGTGCTACCCCCTAATCCCCGGGAACCGGTAGCCGCCCGGTACACTGCACCGCCGCATCCGGTGTGGCCACGGGCGCACGATCTATGATTTATTGCACCCCCGGAATGGTCATGAGCACGAGCTGAAAGGGATATAAATTACATCTGGCAGTTGTGTGCGCGGCCCTTTCAGCCGAAGATGGCTGTGGGCGGGTGTGTTCATCACTGCCCCGGCAGGACCCCGGAGCCCGATGATCATAAAGCTTCATCATCCGTCACGGTGGTTTACGGTGGAGACCACGGGACAGCACACACACACACACGCATACGCGCGCACTCGTTTCATCTCGATGGCCCTTAGTGCCCTCACACTCCCGCACACGTTCCGCTAAAAAAACAAATATACTTTGAATTGAATAAAGAACGATCAGCCCTTTAATTGCTTCATTTCCAAGGCCTACTTATCGTCGGTATTTCATCGTCTAAAAAAAACTAACATCTCAAATAGTCGCATGGAGGACAACTCGACATCGGTTCGAACATGCATGTCAGGCTCTTCGAGCCGTCGAACAAGACATCCAACAAGACGAACACGTATCAGACTTGCCAGACAAACAAGACATATAACAGTTTGGTTTTGTCTGGCATGTCTGATGCACACCTTGAACCTGTATATACCTTGCGGTTTCATCCTGCTCATTGTCAGGAGGTGGCTATTGGCGGCTGTGTTCGTATGTTAACATTCGCAAAATTTGGATAATTCACATGACAGTGTCGTGTTTGTCGTGTTTGTCTGACGCTTCATAGAGCAATGCCTCACTGGAAATGAGATATTTAGTGCATCACGCATTTTAAAAACTAACTTACAGTATTTTTCATCCATTCTTGAACAGTTCCCACAATTAGATGAATTCGTCCCACTCAATGATGAACTCCTTCTACCCATTAATGCAATGACATTCCCCACGCAGGGGTTTCCCACTGTGTTTAACATGTCAGGTTGAATACTCCGCAATTGACGCAATTATATCGACTTGCTCGAGGTCAATCTTTGAACTACACATAATAACCGCTTCAAGAATGAGTTTAAGGATTCCATGATTGAGTGGGACGATTTCATCTGAAATAGTCGCATGGAGGACAACTCGACATCGGTTCGAACATGAACATCACTGGAAATGAGATATTAAAATGCATCAAGCTAGAACCTCCGGCCCAGCGCAATGTGACTAACCCTCCCAAACCCTTCATTCAGCTAATAAATGTGTTGCTTCCGATCTCGTGCCATCCAGGGCTCCCTCAAGTCACACTCTGCACCTGCCCGGGGTCGAGCGTTACATACCCCCGAAAAACCAACCTCATAATGGTGGGCGCTTTGAAGTGTGCTACCCCCTAATCCCCGGGAACCGGTAGCCGCCCGGTACACTGCACCGCCGCATCCGGTGTGGCCACGGGCGCACGATCTATGATTTATTGCACCCCCGGAATGGTCATGAGCACGAGCTGAAAGGGATATAAATTACATCTGGCAGTTGTGTGCGCGGCCCTTTCAGCCGAAGATGGCTGTGGGCGGGTGTGTTCATCACTGCCCCGGCAGGACCCCGGAGCCCGATGATCATAAAGCTTCATCATCCGTCACGGTGGTTTACGGTGGAGACCACGGGACAGCACACACACACACACTCGATAGGCCCTTCTTCCCCGCCCTAAACGAGTGCAGGCAGCTGTGGGGTAGCAGTTTTTTTTTCTCTTCATTTTATTGTGAAACAAACTCTCGTTTCAGTGTCTTTTTTGTCCTTTTTTTTGTCTTTTCATATCCTTCCGATATGTTTTGTTTCTATCTTTCAAAGTGTTTAAGTGCCATTCTCGACTGTCATCTTGTTTTTTAGCGACCGTTCGGCTGGAAAATGACTTGCTTCTTTGTGACCCTTTCCGGAACACGTTAATAGAAGCTTAAATGGAGGAAAAAACTTTGTTTTCCTTTCAGCTCGGTTTTTGAATACTCTTGATTCAATCGCAAATTTAGCAGCACCATGTGTGCCGCAACGGACATGTAACAGCACCGTTTTTCTTACCGCCCTACTCTTATCATCCCACTCGCTGGGCAAACAATCTCCACTTACAGCAAACACTCGAGCACGTTTCACAGAACGAATGGACCCAGCACACAAAAAAACACCGCTTCGCTCACATAGAACGTCGAAAAAGCGACCAAAAGCGATAGTGAATCGGTACGAAATAAAGCGTGAAGTGGAATAATGTACGTAAAAACCGTAGCCCCAAACACAGGCGCACGGTCCAAGCAGGCGCGAGCAGTCGAACTACGAGGGCGAACTTCAGCGCCTGCTGCGTGTTACGGAGCCGCCCGGAAGCTACACGGGCTTCGGATTGGAAAATGTCAATTTGCTCACGATTGTCCCCATTCGTGCCCGTTTTTCGCGCTTGGGTGGAGGGGTGTCGCTGCGTGTGTGGGTGTGCAGGGAACACGTGGGTGTTTCCCGGGAAAAAGCTGTCGTGTGCAGACGCGGCTCCCTTTCCGGGCGGCCATTTCGAGGTTTGTTTGATTTGTCGTGCGTGCGTTTGCGCGGGCGTGCGTTTGCGAGCAGGGCCGTATTTTTATAAATATTCGCCCACTGGGTCATCCATCGATTGCGGATGCTGCTGTCACCGGCAGAACCATACGCAATCGATATTACATTTTTGCGTGTGATCGCGCCCGGGTGCTGGGTTTTTGTTTATGCGGTGGTGTTTCATGTATTTGTTTGGAGTTGAGGGGGGGTGCGAAGTGTTTTTTTTTCCTCATTTTGTTTGCTCTTCCTCACTGCACGCTCGCAATATTCACCGCGGAGCGGTTTACGCCGTCACGCGCGCAATGCGTTCCGGGTTTTCCGGGTGCCGATGGCGTTATAGTTTCCCTTCCAACAAGTTCGACATGGTTATATGTGCTCGAGCGGTTATTTGTTATCGCTGTTCAATATAGCAGCCTTGCTTGACACGTCTCACGATGAAGGTGATGACAGTGTCAGGGGCTTTGCACAGAACGAAGCAGAACACACCAACACCCCGTCAACCCCACAGAGGCTCTGAGACCGTCGAAGACTTTTATCTAGCATCGCTCCCGTTTGGCGAATGGCCCCGAGAGGATCGGTGATTAAATACAGCGTGTGTCATTTGGCAGTACGGGAGCAGCTTTGAAAACAAAAACTCCTCGTCGGACCAGATGCCATCCCGGGTGCGCAGGGCCAGCAGAATCGAAACCGGAAACAAAAAACCATCATACGAACTATCGAATGTTAATCATATCATTACCATTCAAACAAATTCCCGAATCTTCTGTTCGTACTGTATGCGTTACACACCTAAATGAAACATAAACATGCGTCCAACCTGCTCGTACACCCCGAGCATGTGCGCACACACACATGCAGACGATATTAAAATCCCCAAAAAATATAAATAAAGCAAAAGCACGCGTTCGGTTAGCAGGACGGGAGATAGAGCCACAAGGAAAACGTTGGAGTATAGTGAACAGGATGAGCACTGCACCATCACCCGGACGGTGCATCATCCGACCCGAGTGTGACATAATCCTTTATTTTGCAGCCATACATAAAACAGAGGGAGAAGCGTCACGCTGGAAGAACGCAAAGGACACTTACAGAACCATTCAAGACTCAAGAGCGTCCCAAGAACATGGGTGGTAACATGCAGACGAGAGAAAAAAAACGAAACGAACCGTGTGCTCATACAACAGAAGCTATCTGCAACCACCAGCAGACATTCAACACTATTCTTTCCAATCTTGTTCCGATGTACATATCGTTTGTTTTTTTTTTGTTTACTTCAAACTGTCTCAAAAATTCAAAAAGCGCTTTTTCGATTGGTTTGCTATTTCGTCATCTTTATGTTCGTTTTGTTTTGCTATCCAAACCAACTGCTTTGCCTAGATTTTTTCGGTTAATGTGTTGACTATCGGATCGATTTTGGGCTTTTACGTTCTAGACTTTCGTTTGGGGTGATCGTTGCATGTCACGTCAGATAGTGTGACGAAATTTTGTTGTATTCTTTCTGTTTGTTATGATAGACAATAGAGAACCTCAGATGATATTATTTGCGCTGTGTCTTCGTAACGTTTGTGTTTTGTGTGTGAATGTTTGCTTTGCGTGAGCGGGAAAGCGGTGTGTGTGAATGAATGATTGCGAGTGTAAGGATAATTGTAAGAGGATTTTGTTTACATAGTTTTCATGTTTCTGGTATACGATCTGTTATCATTTTACATTTAGGAAAGTGTGCTCAGTTTTTTTGTGTTGTACTGTGCTTCAGAGTGACTGTGCGCGCGCGTGACAGTAGGCTTTGTGCGTATCTGGCTTTCACAAGGGACCTAGCGATCTGTGCCTACTCTGATTCTGATTTTTTTAGCTGCTGTAAAGGACTAAACGGATGGGCTAAGATTAAGCGCGTGCCTTCGACCAGCTTCTGCCACCGGGAACTAATACAACAATCCTTTTCTCTTTGTTCACCATTACAGTTAGACTTGCAGTTGCAAGATGAATCAGGTGGAGATGTCAGTAGTTTCGTGACGAATGGTGAATGGGATCTTCTAGGTAAGGCACCGATACTAAACGTAGCTTTAAATCGATAACCGCAAACACACATCACCGGAATTGGAAACAAATGCTGACTCTTGGAATGTTCTTGAGGTCAGATAGAAAAGGGATGAGAAAGGTATTACGAATAAATCTGTGTTTATTGGTTTTGGAAAGATATTCATTTTTGATGAATGAATGAAGAAAATCTGATGTCTAAGAGTACAATGATAATGCGTGTTTTTTTTTAAATAAAATCAAGACTCTTTGTAAAGGTATAAAATTAATATTCAGTGAGTTGGTTTCCTATTTCGATTAATTAATTTATGTCTTTTTTTTAATACAAAACACGTACAAAATCAACTCACTGGTTCCTTATTTTATACATTAAATGAGTCGAATCTCCACATCGTTCCGGTGGTTTATTGGTATGCGACTCCGGCTTTTACACAACAAGACCGGTACCAAATCTCGTCTTTCTAATGGAATTTGAACTAATGGCAGATTTTAATCAAAGTTTTCGAAGAAATTGTTGTTAACGAAGAGAAAAAAATAGATCCATAACGAGATATATTGACATATCTATGTTGTAAACAATATTCTTCAAAGTCACGGTAATCACTAAAGACAGATTTATTGGCTTTGTAATCGTAAGTTGAATATGGTTAACTATAGAACAACAGTGAACAAGATATACCTATCTTGGTTTGAATTGTATATTTTTGTCTTGTTCAAGACACTGTGATCAGTGTCGTTGTTTGCTTCAAAAAGCTCGATTCATAGTTCTGTCAATCGTGCAGTCATCAACTTTAGCTGACATGGGTGAAGCTTGCTACAAGAACCAATTCGTGCAGTGGAATTTACGCACCAACTTAGACCGAACAGCTTTGAAACGGATGTGATGAAACGAGTACCAGAACCAGAAGGAAACAGTAATGTAACGCACCACGATCTAAACAGAGCCACCGTAAAACTGCCCTAATTAGACCAGCAAAAACCAATCCGCTGTTATTACCTCTTTCGTTCCGCATTGGCACACCGTGTTGAGTTCAGCAATTTTTTTTTCTACAAAAACTAAACTAAAAACCAAAACCGCTAAATCCCGCTAAATCGAATCGCACGTTTTAAGCCAAAACCATAAAGCCAAAAGCAAACCCGAAACGAAACCCTCTTAAAACTACGCATTGCACCAAGTCCCATCGCGTACCGCCCGCCAGCAGGAGATGAGCCACGTCCGCCAGGGCGTCCAGCTTCCGCGAGAAACCGGAGGCTGGGCCCGTCGAAAGCGTCTAACCGCGGCCCATCGTTTCTCATCGAAACTGCTGTCTCCGCACCCACACACACAGACACACACGAGTGACCGTGTGCAGTTTTGGTGAAGAAACGACCCACCGACTCCGGTACGAAATGTCCCAAGGCAGCGGGTGCTTTCGCGCCAAACAGTGTGCCCTGACCGACGTGTTTCAGCTCCGGGCCGGGCGGTCGCGATACACGAAGATTGCGCCATTCGTTCGCGCGTTATCAATCGTCACGAAACCACTGTTGTCTTCGGAACTTGCGCCACTCGCCCCACGTGAACCCCACGTCTAAACCGGGCCGCACACTACCGAGCGTCGAGAAACCGCGCGACGGACTGAGCAACGCGAGAACCTCCATGACATGCGTTTATAACCGGTGACTGACGGTTCGACAGACTGTCGGTAAGTAGCCTGCATTCTCACTCGAACACAGACTCTCAGACACGCACGCTCACACAAAAGATCTCTCACAAGCAGACACACACATACAAACAGACACACACACACAGCAACATGTAGTAGGCCGGTTTACGATCGACCGAAACGTCCCGTAAAAGCTGGACGGCTTGGCACGCGCCGGACGGGCGCGGGTTAAACGTTTTAAGGACGCGACGAAGCACGCAGTGCCTACGGACGACGGTTCGGGTAAATCGTTCTCGCCCATCCCCATCACGTACCACGTATTACCTCACTCGCGGGCAAACGGTCGGGCATGATTTAATCAGTAAGATATTCTTGTTTTCGTTTCAGAGAGTCCGATTCGCAAAACAGAAAAAAACACGAGCGAAAAAACGTTGTTTTTAAAAGAGATTGCCACCAAATTAAAATCCCACCCAGAGACTTGACTTTGTTGAACGTATCCAACACACTCCCCCTCGTACGAACACAAATGCTCCGCAAATATTTTGACAATTCGAACAAACGCTAAGGAGTGCAGTGTCTACTTCGATTCTTGATGGCTTTTTGGTGAAACACACACAATAGCGATACAGATAGATAATACTTTTTTGTTTTAATCAATCGCTCTTACTCTCCTTCCCTCTCTATATGTATTATGCACATCACTCAAATCTGCAATTCAAAATTTTGGTTCTATAAAAAAGCTCCGACGAGTGGTGCTCTTTCTCATCTTTCTGACAGCGGTGGGATTCGAACCCACGCCATTTCTGACTGGTGCCTAAAACCAGCGCCTTAGACCGCTCGGCCACGCTGCCTCACTGGGAGCGCTCCAGTCCGATTGCGGTTTCGATTGCTTGGCTCTCCGTCCCGTTCAAATCCATCGCCATCGCCCGGGGATTTCGATCGTTTCATTTAACAATTTGCTAAACTAATTGCCATAATCGTTTAAGACGTGATAGAGGACTGATTTTATCGATTTCCCGGAGACGAAGCACTCACCGCTCGTTCGGCCCGACACGACCGTCCAGACATGATGAGCGTGTGTGTGTGCGTGTGGCGTACTTTTTGCCGCATTCTACGTCTCCCCCAAGATGCCATTAACTATTAAACCGCACCCGCGTCAGGCCTCGTTCGCGCGCGAACCTCCCGGGCCCCCGGGCTTTGTTTATTATGGGTCCCCCCATCATGGCGAAGAATAAATTGAACCTTTTTACCCACCTCCCCGTGTCGCTCGTGCCATAGGGAGGACGCTCCGGGACGTGGAGCGGCGCTAACCTCGAAGCTGCTCCCGACGGCCGGCGGTTTATTGATCCGGTCGCCTTCCAGGGACCTGGACACCCGGGATGGTGTGTCTAATGAAGTGGCTCAAGCGCCTGCCAGCCGGATGTGCAGCCTGGATCAAGGCGGCCTTTTGTGTGTGTGCGTGTGCGCCGTCCGTGAAGGCGCCGTCCGGTTATGAATGGTTAAAACATGCAAAGTGATTAAATTTATTACGAAAACCCTTTATCACTAATCCCAGCACCGCACCACCGAGCGGTCGTGGCCGTTTTCCCGGAGGATGTGTCGCTTGGAGCGGAAAACTTTGTCCCATAGCCGGGGCTCCGCTTTTGCCATCGCACGACCTGGTACGTGAGTGCGCCAAGTCGTGCAGGGAAAGAAAACATTCGCACACGCAAGGACATTAAACTTAATTCCTCAAACGGATGGAGAGCCGATCCCGGGGCTTGAAGTTTGTCGTCGTCGTCGTTGAGAGCCACCACGTGGGCACGTGCAACCACCAAAGCACATGTGTGTGTGTGTGTGTGTGTGTTCGTGTTCACACTCCGGTACATTGTATGTGTGCAGGCGCTCTTCTCGTTCGCAGTGTGCCGTCGAGATTAAATATTCAATAACCACGCCAGCAAAAGGATCACAACTAATTCAATTAATAGCTGTCCGAAGGTGTAACTGTCCCATAAACGGTGAGAACGAGGGAGACGAATGGTTTTTCTGGAAAACCGGGGTGCCTCCAGGATGGATGGTGGGTTGGGTTTTGGTTTCGGTTGAGGAATGAGCTAATGAGCAAAACTTATAATGGAAACGTTACCTTCCCGTTTGCAAACCGTCACCAAGGATCGGAGGGAAGAAAGAATCTAGTTTCTGGAAGGATTTCTTTCTTCATTGCTCTGGAAGATCAGTTGGCGAATGAATCCTTCACGATTCATGATGATAGATAAGAATGCCATTAGCTGTCGTTTTTACGAAACCATTTGTGGAAAAGAAACTTCAACATTATAGCCTTTTAGTTTGTTTATTATGTTTAAAAGGGTCTTCCACGTCAATGGTACGCATCCATGCCGGATTCACTCTACACAGAACCTGTTCAAATTGCTCAAATAATGTATTAAATTTCATCTCTAGCTTTTAGAGTTGCTCTCCATAGTAATGTTGTACGTTATGATACACCTTTCCTGTAATTATTTGATAATCAAACACTATCGCTCTTTTAGATGGTTGTTGCGCGTTCCTCCATAGTATCGATGCTCATACCATAGTTAGGTTGCTTTCAACACAACAGAACTCGTAATTTTGGCCCATCTGCTCATGCTCCATGCTACCAGTCGTCATGCACCCCAGTCCTCATTTCATGTTTCATTGACTTTAACGCGACGGTTGTTTATAACCTTTGAACAACAACATCAACATTCCAATGGATCGGAATTTGTCTTGACCGTTAGCAAAATAGACAGTTGTCATACCGAACAGTACACCGCCATATACATCATAGTACGGGAGTGGCGAGAGCGCAAAACAAAACGCCGGAACACCCATGATGGCAGGATTTGCTTTCAAAATGAAAAGAAAACCCCCCTAGAATTCGTCGTCCCCTCCAAACAAACAAAAGAAAAACTCCCATTTCCAGATTCCGGAAATGCGAATGCACCAGTTTACGTAAATGAATTGTTTTTTAACTCACACCGACTCGCACGAACGACACAAAAAAAAACATTTTTAATCACCAATATCACTGCGGTTCCTGGACACACGCCTACGCTGTGTGTCCGTGTTCTGGTGCGGTTTCGTGCCTAATGCCCCGTCCAGGTGTTCCCGGCAAGCGTAACGAAATCTACTACAACTGCTGTCCAGAGCCTTACATCGACATCACCTTCGCCATCATCATCCGGAGGCGAACGCTGTACTATTTTTTTAATTTGATCGTACCGTGTGTGCTGATTGCGTCGATGGCCCTTCTAGGCTTCACCCTGCCACCGGACTCGGGCGAGAAGTTATCTTTAGGTAAGTGGGCGCCTCCTCGAGCATTCTCAACACTCGCTTAAGGGACATTTTGAAGTGGGCTTAAAAGCGGAAACACTGAGAGAAAACTGCTTTCTTCAATGTATGATCAAACTGTTGACGCAGTAGGCTGGGTTGATCATATAACGAACTTAAGGATGGCTCCTCGCAAGAATGATGTACTAAAAAAAGCCATCTCAACCACGTTTACTCCACAGGCGTAACAATTTTATTATCATTGACTGTATTTTTAAATATGGTTGCTGAGACAATGCCAGCCACATCGGATGCTGTTCCACTTTTAGGTAAGATAGCGAAGCTGCATTACCTCACATAACTATAACGCTCTCTATCTCTTCTCTCTATCTCCCTTCTTCTCAGGCACATATTTTAACTGCATCATGTTTATGGTTGCATCATCCGTTGTTTCGACGATTCTAATTTTAAATTATCATCATAGAAATGCGGACACACACGAAATGTCGGATTGGGTAAGTATTGGCCAGGCCGTTGCGTTCCTAGCGAACCGGGTAGTACCACCACCATGTCCCATCACATTGTGCTCGAAATCATGACGAAATCATAAGTCATTCCTATGGGCCGGGAGCCACATCCTCTACAATCGACCCTGGAGAGTCGTCCGAATGGCCATTGTCGAAGCGTCGCTTCCAATCGCGACGCATGCCACGGATTTAATGAATACTTACGCGTGCAGCGTCATCCCTCTCGTGGTACGCGTACGCGATGCGTACGGGAATGCAATTTGGAGCTTAGAGCCGTGTCGTTCTTTCACTCAGGTCGGTCCACCCGAATAAGGGTTTCCGGGTGGCTCTCGTGGCACACGGAAAAACGGTCACGTCGGCCCAAAGGGCGACCCAATCTCTATGCGGGCGCTGAGATTGCGGTGTCGGTGTCGGTCATCGCGCATAAAGGCGACCGAGAGATTGACCTGCCGCGCACAGCTGCGGGATGCGTATATGCTGATAGTGGTTGCTGCCGGTGGTACCTTCGCGAGATGCCGACCGTAACGAACTGGCGTGGCTTCGAAATGAACTGCAAATTAACAACGGACCGGTCCAATCCTCTCGGTTCCCTGTTCTGTGTGCGTCTATGCACAGGGAGTACGGTCCCACCTGGACGGTGCGCTAGCTGTGATATGTGGTTTTGCGATCGAAATTGGGTACGGACCTTTAACCCACGCGAATGAAGACCACTAGCGGGAAGTAATTTAAAAATATTTTGCACTAAACTGTCAGCGACAACCGTTTTAATTACGAAGTTTGCGGTTTTGCTATTGAAATATTTGTAAACAAATAACCAAATTGTGCAGTAAACTGTATTACTATTTAAACGAAATCTATCTCGAATCATAAACTAATGAATCACAAATCGATTCACCGTAGTTCGTACTATAATGGAGAATCTATTAGAGTTCATCTGAATCAAACGCGCATTATTCATCACCAAACGCCCAATACTATTTCTAGGAAGTAGGAAGAGAGCATACAGAATAGGAAGTATGCTGTACATCAAGTGCTTTGAAAAGCCTCTTGAGCAATGCATATTCTGCACACCATTTAACCTGCTCGTCACTTATCCGCACACATTGGCCTGCTAGATCCGGTTCAAAACACATCAAGCACCTTCATGCAATGAATAGAAAGCAAATCTCGTAGTGAGATCTCTCAGTCTCAACTAGAAATGTGCGTACTGAGTAAGAATGAGTGAGTGAGTTGAATCTTTGTAATAAAAGAGTGAGTTGACTCCCAATATAAAATGTTAATGACTCTTTAGGTAGTCATTATATTGAAACTCACTCGCGAGTGAGTAACAACTGGCCGTAGGGATCCGAATCCCAAAAGACAGAATGGGAGTCGCTAAACGAGTGAGTCGTTTAGCACAGCTCCTTATTTCTCATGAGTAAGTTAATTATAACGACTCCGTAAAGAGTTGCTAAACGATCTGAATCCTAATGGTGAGTGAGTAAGAGCGAGTTGACTCCCTAAAAGCAGTGGTTATTCCCATCTCTAGTCTCAACTCTCTCCAACAAATTAGACACTCCGATCAGAGTGTCTTGCTATTCTTTGCTGTTTCTACCGCAGATACGAATTTTGTTCAAGATGATTTGGAAGCATGTTATACGGAGTATAACATACGAAGAATTGGAAGTATGTTTGGAAGAACGTTATTCGTACAACTTACTTTGATTGTATTTTAACACTAAAATCTAATACATGATCTTTATATATTGCATTAAATATTCAATGTTATTGCTATGTATTAGCTACAACTGTCTTAATTTTATTTTAAACCACATCTTGCAATACTCCTGGCATTAAAGCAATATTTTACGTCTGTTGGTCACGCTTCCGTCTCGTCCAATTTCATCCGCTTCGTAGAGTCAAGCGCAGAGTGTGGTGTTTCCAGATGTTTCTCCTTCATTCCTTCGTCGAACGCGAACCATAAACCCTCGCCTGACTCGGTTCGTCTTTCGTCCTACCGAACAGAAAGGCCCTAGAATGGAAGATCCATTCGCGGCTATCTTACCCCTATAGGTAGTAATGCTTTGGTTTTTTGTTTCTTCTTTTCAACATTCCCATCCCTAACCGTGTTGGTGGATGATTTCGTGTTATTATTTTTTGCTTTTGCCCCTAGCGCTACTCTTCTTAGTAGGTCCTTCGTTACTAGAGCTACTCCCGCCGAGGTTGGGATCGCTTTGATGTTTGATGCGCCACTCCCGCTCATTGGCCGCCATGTTTTACGCTAGTCGTCGTTCGAGGATGGAAGAGATTTATTTATTAGTTCATCGAGTTTTTTCCCTCTTCTCGTCTTGTTTTGCTGATGCTTTTCCTATCGCTAGCGTGTACCACCGCGTGTACTTTCTTTGTCACTTCGCTGCCCGGGCGCGGTTCGCGGCTGTGGCGTGGCAATCGTACGTAGCGCTGGTAGAGCAAAAATTATCTTACCAACGCTGATAAGGCACACGAGAGAGTGAAGGAACACATCAGACAGCGAGAGCGGTGGCGGGGTATCCTGCCACGTCAAATGATGAAAGCAAAAGCTGATAACGCGATCCGTGTCATCCGCGTCCGTCGCTTTTCCAGCTCCGGGTCCCTCTCTCTCACACACTCTCGCGCTCGATCCAACGCACCCTACTTCCTGCGAAAGGGAAAATGAAAACACGGGCCACGGGAACCGTGCTTGAAAGACACTTTTCGTCATGGCGATCGGTTTTCCACCATATCGACCCTTTCTCTAACGGCCAAAGTCGCTATGACAGATAAGAGGTACAGGGGGGGTAGCTGTCAACGGCAAACGATGATGATGACGCCTGGCGACAAGACGTTACCGTCGTCTCCTTCGCCCGCGACAACGTTTCGCAGCCCGTGCCGAAAGTGGATCTCATCAAGAATCGTTCGGTCGCTCGTGCCCGGGAACGTGAAATTCATAAGCAAAGTAAGCCTTCACCACCAACTCGTCCCGGATTACTATAAACATTTTCTAACTCTTTTATTCATCGTTTTGTTTCTTCTCTCCCACCCCCAAACAGATACGGAAAGAGGACGAGGAAAGCGATATTGCGAAGGATTGGAAGTTTGCAGCAATGGTAGTTGATAGATTGTGCCTTATAATTTTCACGTTTTTCACAATAGTGGCAACCATAGCTGTCCTATTTTCGGCTCCGCACATCATCGTTTCGTAGCCATATGATAAGGGCTATTGTTATTGGTTTTTCCATAAAATCAATTTGTTACTAATTAAATTATTGTCAAGAATTTTTAAATGAATTCTTCGTTGCGCCATCGCGTCACCGCCGCCGCCGCCGCCGTCGTCAGGCGGGCGAGTAAGAACCGAGCGAAACTAGCAGAAAAGCGGAGGACAGAAAAGAAAACACGAAAAAAAAACACGAGAGAAAACGGCTACTAGAAAATACGACGCGTGTGCGAAGCGGTGTCCGGCACCGAAATCGGCAGCAGCAAACGGCAGCAGCAGCAGCAGCAGCAGCAACGCGAAACAGGAGTGGAAAACGGTGCAGCAGCTGATACACGGGCGGGACATATGGGTTTTGGGGCGCGTGTGAGCAAGAAGATAGCTTTACCTAAAGGGGCAAACCGATTCGACCAGCAATCATTTTCGACCAAAAAAACATAGAGCAAAGTTAGGAAAATAATATTTAACAAAGAGCCAAAAAGCAGACAAACAAAGAGGAGAAACACACATACACACACACACCGATACACGGGCAAGCGTTGCCCCTCCGGGGGTGGTCGTGTGTGTGTGTGTGTCTGTCTGTCAAGATACGTATCGTATATTGGATCGCGCGATTCGCAATAGATCAATGTTTCCACCGATTCAGCCAGGATGCAGCCGAGATCGAGCTAGTTTTAGTTGGACCCTTAGTTGTAGTCTCCCTGGGCGCATGAGAAGGCGCGATTGTTTAAGTGTGTGTGTGTGTGTTGCGGGGTAGCGCAAGTCTTGTGGGTAGGTGAGAGATTATGGTTTACTAGTTTAACACGCTAGTAGTGGGCGTAAGGATATCCGAGGCAGAGATCGGGAATGCGTTTGGTACGCTCGGCACGAAATGACCGGAAACTGTCAATCAAACAAACAAAAAAGCGAACAAACCATTCAACGGAGCATCTCAGCAAAGAAGAAAAAACATGGGTGAGGCACAAACAAGGCATTACGACGAAACAGACACCGGTAGGGTGGAAGGAGGATTATTTTATGCGAAAGGATCCGCGGCGATTATTTAGCCGGGAAGGGCAGAAAACTCTTTCTCGCTCGGGCTCGGGCCAGTTGCCGCGAGTGTTTCCGACCGCCGTACACCATTAGTTTGCCATCCCTGTCCCACGTTACGATAGCATTCCAATAAATAAACCAAAAGCAATATGTCCTATTTTCGGCTCCGCACATCATCGTTTCGTAGCCATATGATAAGGGCTATTGTTATTGGTTTTTCCATAAAATCAATTTGTTACTAATTAAATTATTGTCAAGAATTTTTAAATGAATTCTTCGTTGCGCCATCGCGTCACCGCCGCCGCCGCCGCCGCCGTCGTCAGGCGGGCGAGTAAGAACCGAGCGAAACCAGCAGAAAAGCGGAGGACAGGAAAGAAAACACGAAAAAAAAACACGAGAGAAAACGGCTACTAGAAAATACGACGCGTGTGCGAAGCGGTGTCCGGCACCGAAATCGGCAGCAGCAAACGGCAGCAGCAGCAGCAGCAGCAACGCGAAACAGGAGTGGAAAACGGTGCAGCAGCTGATACACGGGCGGGACATATGGGTTTTGGGGCGCGTGTGAGCAAGAAGATAGCTTTACCTAAAGGGGCAAACCGATTCGACCAGCAATCATTTTCGACCAAAAAAACATAGAGCAAAGTTAGGAAAATAATATTTAACAAAGAGCCTTTTTGCGCAGTGATAACCATCTATCATTAATTGGTCAATCGATCACGCGACAGAGGATTCGCTGGTTCCGGTGGTGTTCGATATTTGCGTTTGTTTTTAGCACCGGAGGGCATTCCTCGGTTGTTTTTGCACGCCTGTGTATACAGCGGTAAGGTGACTTCAATCTAGCATTCGAATGAGGCAGATTTGATAGAATTGGTCAATTTTTAGAGTTTGGTTTTTATTGCAAAACTATGCTCTTATTATTAATGTAGAAAGTAATGTAGAAAATTCTAATAACACATTAATAACGGATCGACGTAGGACACATTGCATAACTTTTGGAGTAAATTTGCCTTTCCAGCCCAAATGTATGCAATGTAGACGACAAACGCTCTCCTAATGCTACATTTGTCAAGTGTAAATAAAGCTTGCCGTCTAAAGACCAGCGAGATGCCATATTTTGAAAACAACCATAGCAACCACCGGATGAACATATTGAATAGAGATTCAGTGGCGCCATCTCTGAACGGGTAGCGCAACTGTTTTCGTGTTCATTTTAGCGAGGCATTTTATCGATACGAATCTAATCAAATTCAGGCTTTCTTCGGCTCCATTTAATTTCTGGGAGTTTTACTTTTATGAGTTGCTTGTAAATACTTACTATAAACATTTTCTAACTCTTTTATTCATCGTTTTGTTTCTTCTCTCCCACCCCCAAACAGATACGGAAAGAGGACGAGGAAAGCGATATTGCGAAGGATTGGAAGTTTGCAGCAATGGTAGTTGATAGATTGTGCCTTATAATTTTCACGTTTTTCACAATAGTGGCAACCATAGCTGTCCTATTTTCGGCTCCGCACATCATCGTTTCGTAGCCATATGATAAGGGCTATTGTTATTGGTTTTTCCATAAAATCAATTTGTTACTAATTAAATTATTGTCAAGAATTTTTAAATGAATTCTTCGTTGCGCCATCGCGTCACCGCCGCCGCCGCCGCCGAATGAGTCGACCCGGTAGAGACTTATCGATGGAATATCCACCAACGCCAACGTCGGACAGTTCCGAGCGGAAAGCGCACATACAGGACGTCGAGCTGAAGGAGCGGTAAGTGTCCGGCTGCCTGCAATTGAAAATGCATATGTCATTAACCTTACGAAACCTCTTTGCATTTTGCTCTCCTGTCCCGTGCCGCAGATCATCGAAGTCCTTACTAGCGAACGTATTAGATATAGATGATGACTTTCGTCACAACTGTAGACCATTGACCCCCGGAGGTACACTGCCACATAATCCAACATATTTCAGGACTGTTTACAGGTGAGTGGCGACACGATTGTTTGCGTCCGACGAGCTCCCCGTGCCTAATCAATGCCCCAATTCCATTTCCAATTGCAGCAGCGACGATGGAAGCATCGGACCGATCGGAACTAATCGAATGCCGGATGCGATAGCGCCACCACACACGTGTTTCACATCCTCCGCTGATTACGAACTAGCTTTAATATTGAAAGAGATACGTTTTATCACCGACCAGGTACGTACGCCGGCGCCGGGCCAGATTGCTTTTCCGCGACCATCGGTTGCGATAAATAGCGGCAACCTATTTTTGAACCATATTTGTGACCGTTGGCAAATCGGGCCGCAAACAACACAATCAAATAAGCCTCCGTCTCTAAAGCTCTCTACCGCATTCCGTTCGCCCCAAAGCTGGTCATCAATAATCCCGCATGTCCTTACCCGGTGCCGGGCGTTATTGTCACGCACCGCTTGAATCTGGTAACAGTTTGCTGGCGGTTCGATTTCCGTATCTCTCTCCCTCTCTCGGCACGGCACGCGGGTGTCTGATAAATGGAAAAATGTCGGTTAAGGTTAGGAAGATTGATGTTATTTAAAGAACTGTCCTTCGCTGCGGTCCGGAGGAGCCGGGCCCGAAACAGGGTGGCTCCGGTTCGTGGTTTAAAGGCGACAGAGATGACGGTACGGCGATGTTCGTCTTCCACAGGTTAGAGTCATATTTTTATACTGGTTGCCATGTATTTTAAGAATGAGTCGACCCGGTAGAGACTTATCGATGGAATATCCACCAACGCCAACGTCGGACAGTTCCGAGCGGAAAGCGCACATACAGGACGTCGAGCTGAAGGAGCGGTAAGTGTCCGGCTGCCTGCAATTGAAAATGCATATGTCATTAACCTTACGAAACCTCTTTGCATTTTGCTCTCCTGTCCCGTGCCGCAGATCATCGAAGTCCTTACTAGCGAACGTATTAGATATAGATGATGACTTTCGTCACAACTGTAGACTTTTTTTTTATGCGACAGAGGTTGCTGACATAAAAACACACCTGTGTAAAGTATTCGCGGGGCGCAAGGTACTGCTGGTTACTTTAACACGTTTGAAGCGTGAAGCATTAGGTATTCCGAGTGTTTGAGTTTTTCGTGCTGAGGATGAACAAATGAAGAAAACGTTGCAATGAAGCATACGGGATTCAATTTAAAAATAAAAATAAATAAATACGTCCATTTTTGTCACTTTTCGACTCAAAATGTAGTACTCATCTCTCTAGTAACGTTGGTTTGTGTCTCAGATTGCTTTCGCCTAAAAGTATGCAATTTAATGCAATACAAAGTATTTTGACTCTGAAGTCTACACCTGAAAAGTCGTATTCGAAACTGATAAGGCCTGATATTTACATCGCAAACCATTTTTTTTTGGGTAGACGACTTCCAAACTTTGTTTAGTCTTCCAAGTTAAACCCAATCAATATGCAGAATTGAAAGAGAAAAAAAATTTTCACCGTCCTCCTCATCGCCCGAGCACGGAACGCATGCTTGGATTATTTAAAATCATATTAGATACACAAACAAACGCGCGGCTTGAGCGATTATTTATTCAAAGCACATCCCGTGAAGGATGATGATTTTATCCGCCCAATCCGCCCCCGTCTGTTGTCACCGCTCGCGCCTCGTTGGCAACCGGAAGTGGATGCAAACTTCTCACCGAATCCTCGCCCCGAGGGTCCAATGAAAGCGGGACGCGATGTTGGGTCGGCTGATGTTCGGGAACATTCTTCGACAAACGAAACGGAACGAACCAGCGTTTTGGCTTGCGATTGAGGCGGCAAGTGGCTCCGAACCACCGAACAGACAGGCACAGGTAGCAACGGCGAGCGGTTTCAGCCGTCAAACGGGAGCTTTTTCGCAGCCACCAAAAACCGCCGCGCGTCGCCGGAATTCAATCCTTAAATTGTCCCGCCGGCGGTACGTTCGCGCGTGGGTTAACCCATTTTCTCAGCCTGTCCTGGGAGTGAGAGTTGACTCCCAAGAAAAAAAAAAACACACAACATAACGATGTACCAATTTCACCTCACTCGCAGTGTACACGAAGCGCGAAGTAAGGATGTCGTGCGACGCGTTCCGACGTAATCCTTATCGTCCAATTTCGGTTCCGCTCCGAACCGCATTCGGTACCAGCGAGCCTCGGCGTACAGCGTGAGCGCTCCATTTTCGTTTATAGAAGTTTTATGCGAAAGTTTATTAAAATGAAAGCAAAAGCTGATAACGCGATCCGTGTCATCCGCGTCCGTCGCTTTTCCAGCTCCGGGTCCCTCTCTCTCACACACTCTCGCGCTCGATCCAACGCACCCTACTTCCTGCGAAAGGGAAAATGAAAACACGGGCCACGGGAACCGTGCTTGAAAGACACTTTTCGTCATGGCGATCGGTTTTCCACCATATCGACCCTTTCTCTAACGGCCAAAGTCGCTATGACAGATAAGAGGTACAGGGGGGGTAGCTGTCAACGGCAAACGATGATGATGACGCCTGGCGACAAGACGTTACCGTCGTCTCCTTCGCCCGCGACAACGTTTCGCAGCCCGTGCCGAAAGTGGATCTCATCAAGAATCGTTCGGTCGCTCGTGCCCGGGAACGGGAAATTCATAAGCAAAGTAAGCCTTCACCACCAACTCGTCCCGGGTTTCACCGTCCTCCTCATCGCCCGAGCACGGAACGCATGCTTGGATTATTTAAAATCATATTAGATACACAAACAAACGCGCGGCTTGAGCGATTATTTATTCAAAGCACATCCCGTGAAGGATGATGATTTTATCCGCCCAATCCGCCCCCGTCTGTTGTCACCGCTCGCGCCTCGTTGGCAACCGGAAGTGGATGCAAACTTCTCACCGAATCCTCGCCCCGAGGGTCCAATGAAAGCGGGACGCGATGTTGGGTCGGCTGATGTTCGGGAACATTCTTCGACAAACGAAACGGAACGAACCAGCGTTTTGGCTTGCGATTGAGGCGGCAAGTGGCTCCGAACCACCGAACAGACAGGCACAGGTAGCAACGGCGAGCGGTTTCAGCCGTCAAACGGGAGCTTTTTCGCAGCCACCAAAAACCGCCGCGCGTCGCCGGAATTCAATCCTTAAATTGTCCCGCCGGCGGTACGTTCGCGCGTGGGTTAACCCATTTTCTCAGCCTGTCCTGGGAGTGAGAGTTGACTCCCAAGAAAAAAAAAACACACAACATAACGATGTACCAATTTCACCTCACTCGCAGTGTACACGAAGCGCGAAGTAAGGATGTCGTGCGCCAATTCCATTTCCAATTGCAGCAGCGACGATGGAAGCATCGGACCGATCGGAACTAATCGAATGCCGGATGCGATAGCGCCACCACACACGTGTTTCACATCCTCCGCTGATTACGAACTAGCTTTAATATTGAAAGAGATACGTTTTATCACCGACCAGGTACGTACGCCGGCGCCGGGCCAGATTGCTTTTCCGCGACCATCGGTTGCGATAAATAGCGGCAACCTATTTTTGAACCATATTTGTGACCGTTGGCAAATCGGGCCGCAAACAACACAATCAAATAAGCCTCCGTCTCTAAAGCTCTCTACCGCATTCCGTTCGCCCCAAAGCTGGTCATCAATAATCCCGCATGTCCTTACCCGGTGCCGGGCGTTATTGTCACGCACCGCTTGAATCTGGTAACAGTTTGCTGGCGGTTCGATTTCCGTATCTCTCTGAAAAAAAATCTCTCATTCTATATACAGCTGATTATTCGCCTCACGGTGGTACTATTCTGACGCTGGTCAACTCTCTTACAGCCTAAAATCACCTAAAACAAGCCATCTACTAACACTGCTTCCACACATCTTCGTCTTCCACAGGTTAGAGTCATATTTTTATACTGGTTGCCATGTATTTTAAGAATGAGTCGACCCGGTAGAGACTTATCGATGGAATATCCACCAACGCCAACGTCGGACAGTTCCGAGCGGAAAGCGCACATACAGGACGTCGAGCTGAAGGAGCGGTAAGTGTCCGGCTGCCTGCAATTGAAAATGCATCACCGCTCGCGCCTCGTTGGCAACCGGAAGTGGATGCAAACTTCTCACCGAATCCTCGCCCCGAGGGTCCAATGAAAGCGGGACGCGATGTTGGGTCGGCTGATGTTCGGGAACATTCTTCGACAAACGAAACGGAACGAACCAGCGTTTTGGCTTGCGATTGAGGCGGCAAGTGGCTCCGAACCACCGAACAGACAGGCACAGGTAGCAACGGCGAGCGGTTTCAGCCGTCAAACGGGAGCTTTTTCGCAGCCACCAAAAACCGCCGCGCGTCGCCGGAATTCAATCCTTAAATTGTCCCGCCGGCGGTACGTTCGCGCGTGGGTTAACCCATTTTCTCAGCCTGTCCTGGGAGTGAGAGTTGACTCCCAAGAAAAAAAAAACACACAACATAACGATGTACCAATTTCACCTCACTCGCAGTGTACACGAAGCGCGAAGTAAGGATGTCGTGCGACGCGTTCCGACGTAATCCTTATCGTCCAATTTCGGTTCCGCTCCGAACCGCATTCGGTACCAGCGAGCCTCGGCGTACAGCGTGAGCGCTCCATTTTCGTTTATAGAAGTTTTATGCGAAAGTTTATTAAATTCATTACGCCTCACCGTGGCAGCTCGTGCCGACGGAGCCGTAACGCAGTAGGCTCATATGTTGGGAAAATTATGTACCCCATTTTTCGAGCTTTCGAGCTCCGTTCGCTTCTTTCAGACGCCTAATTTAATTTATTTGCGCCAACGATACCCACGGATGCGTTTTAATGTAGTGTAAGTGGGGTGGAAATTGGGTGGTGGGGTAGTTTTGAAATGGATCGATGGAAAATGGTTCTGTTTTTTTTAAAACAACCATAGCAACCACCGGATGAACATATTGAATAGAGATTCAGTGGCGCCATCTCTGAACGGGTAGCGCAACTGTTTTCGTGTTCATTTTAGCGAGGCATTTTATCGATACGAATCTAATCAAATTCAGGCTTTCTTCGGCTCCATTTAATTTCTGGGAGTTTTACTTTTATGAGTTGCTTGTAAATACTTACTATAAACATTTTCTAACTCTTTTATTCATCGTTTTGTTTCTTCTCTCCCACCCCCAAACAGATACGGAAAGAGGACGAGGAAAGCGATATTGCGAAGGATTGGAAGTTTGCAGCAATGGTAGTTGATAGATTGTGCCTTATAATTTTCACGTTTTTCACAATAGTGGCAACCATAGCTGTCCTATTTTCGGCTCCGCACATCATCGTTTCGTAGCCATATGATAAGGGCTATTGTTATTGGTTTTTCCATAAAATCAATTTGTTACTAATTAAATTATTGTCAAGAATTTTTAAATGAATTCTTCGTTGCGCCATCGCGTCACCGCCGCCGCCGCCGCCGCCGTCGTCAGGCGGGCGAGTAAGAACCGAGCGAAACCAGCAGAAAAGCGGAGGACAGGAAAGAAAACACGAAAAAAAAACACGAGAGAAAACGGCTACTAGAAAATACGACGCGTGTGCGAAGCGGTGTCCGGCACCGAAATCGGCAGCAGCAAACGGCAGCAGCAGCAGCAGCAGCAGCAACGCGAAACAGGAGTGGAAAACGGTGCAGCAGCTGATACACGGGCGGGACATATGGGTTTTGGGGCGCGTGTGAGCAAGAAGATAGCTTTACCTAAAGGGGCAAACCGATTCGACCAGCAATCATTTTCGACCAAAAAAACATAGAGCAAAGTTAGGAAAATAATATTTAACAAAGAGCCGAAAAGCAGACAAACAAAGAGGAGAAACACACACACACACACCGATACACGGGCAAGCGTTGCCCCTCCGGGGGTGGTCGTGTGTGTGTGTGTGTCTGTCTGTCAAGATACGTATCGTATATTGGATCGCGCGATTCGCAATAGATCAATGTTTCCACCGATTCAGCCAGGATGCAGCCGAGATCGAGCTAGTTTTAGTTGGACCCTTAGTTGTAGTCTCCCTGGGCGCATGAGAAGGCGCGATTGTTTAAGTGTGTGTGTGTGTGTTGCGGGGTAGCGCAAGTCTTGTGGGTAGGTGAGAGATTATGGTTTACTAGTTTAACACGCTAGTAGTGGGCGTAAGGATATCCGAGGCAGAGATCGGGAATGCGTTTGGTACGCTCGGCACGAAATGACCGGAAACTGTCAATCAAACAAACAAAAAAGCGAACAAACCATTGCACGGAGCATCTCAGCAAAGAAAAAAAAACATGGGTGAGGCACAAACAAGGCATTACGACGAAACAGACACCGGTAGGGTGGAAGGTGGATTATTTTAAGCGAAAGGATCCGCGGCGATTATTTAGCCGGGAAGGGCAGAAAACTCTTTCTCGCTCGGGCTCGGGCCAGTTGCCGCGAGTGTTTCCGACCGCCGTACACCATTAGTTTGCCATCCCTGTCCCACGTTACGATAGCATTCCAATAAATAAACCAAAAGCAATAAGTAAAACACGGCATGCAGAAAAGCGCAGAGAACCTCCGTAACCCGCAGCTAAAGCGACGAGTGCAAAGCAACCGCGGCGTGTAAATTGTCTTTTCTTACTAGCAAGCAGCAAACAAACAAAAAACACACAAGTATCGTAAGACAAACACACTGAAAACTGGACGCGCAATCGAGCGGGAATAGGACAAAATTGAACGGAAAGCGAAATTGTACATTTTTCTCTACACTCACACACACTAGAAATAACTCCATCTTGCAAACAAAATGCTCCCTATATATATATACACATAAACACACCCGGCAGGTGGGATTTTGAGTGAACGAGCGTGTATGTGTATCGTGCTTTTATTCGCCCTCCCCCTGTTGATCCTTAGCCAGAGCGATCGGCTGGGTGAAGCTGGGTGTCGCGATCGAACGATTAAACCTTCCTAATCGCGCTCACCATCTCCGTTCACTCGAGGGGGGGGCACACACACACACCGATACACGGGCAAGCGTTGCCCCTCCGGGGGTGGTCGTGTGTGTGTGTGTGTCTGTCTGTCAAGATACGTATCGTATATTGGATCGCGCGATTCGCAATAGATCAATGTTTCCACCGATTCAGCCAGGATGCAGCCGAGATCGAGCTAGTTTTAGTTGGACCCTTAGTTGTAGTCTCCCTGGGCGCATGAGAAGGCGCGATTGTTTAAGTGTGTGTGTGTGTGTTGCGGGGTAGCGCAAGTCTTGTGGGTAGGTGAGAGATTATGGTTTACTAGTTTAACACGCTAGTAGTGGGCGTAAGGATATCCGAGGCAGAGATCGGGAATGCGTTTGGTACGCTCGGCACGAAATGACCGGAAACTGTCAATCAAACAAACAAAAAAGCGAACAAACCATTGCACGGAGCATCTCAGCAAAGAAAAAAAAACATGGGTGAGGCACAAACAAGGCATTACGACGAAACAGACACCGGTAGGGTGGAAGGTGGATTATTTTAAGCGAAAGGATCCGCGGCGATTATTTAGCCGGGAAGGGCAGAAAACTCTTTCTCGCTCGGGCTCGGGCCAGTTGCCGCGAGTGTTTCCGACCGCCGTACACCATTAGTTTGCCATCCCTGTCCCACGTTACGATAGCATTCCAATAAATAAACCAAAAGCAATAAGTAAAACACGGCATGCAGAAAAGCGCAGAGAACCTCCGTAACCCGCAGCTAAAGCGACGAGTGCAAAGCAACCGCGGCGTGTAAATTGTCTTTTCTTACTAGCAAGCAGCAAACAAACAAAAAACACACAAGTATCGTAAGACAAACACACTGAAAACTGGACGCGCAATCGAGCGGGAATAGGACAAAATTGAACGGAAAGCGAAATTGTACATTTTTCTCTACACTCACACACACTAGAAATAACTCCATCTTGCAAACAAAATGCTCCCTATATATATATACACATAAACACACCCGGCAGGTGGGATTTTGAGTGAACGAGCGTGTATGTGTATCGTGCTTTTATTCGCCCTCCCCCTGTTGAGAGCACGGAACGCATGCTTGGATTATTTAAAATCATATTAGATACACAAACAAACGCGCGGCTTGAGCGATTATTTATTCAAAGCACATCCCGTGAAGGATGATGATTTTATCCGCCCAATCCGCCCCCGTCTGTTGTCACCGCTCGCGCCTCGTTGGCAACCGGAAGTGGATGCAAACTTCTCACCGAATCCTCGCCCCGAGGGTCCAATGAAAGCGGGACGCGATGTTGGGTCGGCTGATGTTCGGGAACATTCTTCGACAAACGAAACGGAACGAACCAGCGTTTTGGCTTGCGATTGAGGCGGCAAGTGGCTCCGAACCACCGAACAGACAGGCACAGGTAGCAACGGCGAGCGGTTTCAGCCGTCAAACGGGAGCTTTTTCGCAGCCACCAAAAACCGCCGCGCGTCGCCGGAATTCAATCCTTAAATTGTCCCGCCGGCGGTACGTTCGCGCGTGGGTTAACCCATTTTCTCAGCCTGTCCTGGGAGTGAGAGTTGACTCCCAAGAAAAAAAAAACACACAACATAACGATGTACCAATTTCACCTCACTCGCAGTGTACACGAAGCGCGAAGTAAGGATGTCGTGCGACGCGTTCCGACGTAATCCTTATCGTCCAATTTCGGTTCCGCTCCGAACCGCATTCGGTACCAGCGAGCCTCGGCGTACAGCGTGAGCGCTCCATTTTCGTTTATAGAAGTTTTATGCGAAAGTTTATTAAATTCATTACGCCTCACCGTGGCAGCTCGTGCCGACGGAGCCGTAACGCAGTAGGCTCATATGTTGGGAAAATTATGTACCCCATTTTTCGAGCTTTCGAGCTCCGTTCGCTTCTTTCAGACGCCTAATTTAATTTATTTGCGCCAACGATACCCACGGATGCGTTTTAATGTAGTGTAAGTGGGGTGGAAATTGGGTGGTGGGGTAGTTTTGAAATGGATCGATGGAAAATGGTTCTGTTTTTTTTTTTTATGCGACAGAGGTTGCTGACATAAAAACACACCTGTGTAAAGTATTCGCGGGGCGCAAGGTACTGCTGGTTACTTTAACACGTTTGAAGCGTGAAGCATTAGGTATTCCGAGTGTTTGAGTTTTTCGTGCTGAGGATGAACAAATGAAGAAAACGTTGCAATGAAGCATACGGGATTCAATTTAAAAATAAAAATAAATAAATACGTCCATTTTTGTCACTTTTCGACTCAAAATGTAGTACTCATCTCTCTAGTAACGTTGGTTTGTGTCTCAGATTGCTTTCGCCTAAAAGTATGCAATTTAATGCAATACAAAGTATTTTGACTCTGAAGTCTACACCTGAAAAGTCGTATTCGAAACTGATAAGGCCTGATATTTACATCGCAAACCATTTTTTTTTGGGTAGACGACTTCCAAACTTTGTTTAGTCTTCCAAGTTAAACCCAATCAATATGCAGAATTGAAAGAGAAAAAAAATCTCTCATTCTATATACAGCTGATTATTCGCCTCACGGTGGTACTATTCTGACGCTGGTCAACTCTCTTACAGCCTAAAATCACCTAAAACAAGCCATCTACTAACACTGCTTCCACACATCTTCGTCTTCCACAGGTTAGAGTCATATTTTTATACTGGTTGCCATGTATTTTAAGAATGAGTCGACCCGGTAGAGACTTATCGATGGAATATCCACCAACGCCAACGTCGGACAGTTCCGAGCGGAAAGCGCACATACAGGACGTCGAGCTGAAGGAGCGGTAAGTGTCCGGCTGCCTGCAATTGAAAATGCATATGTCATTAACCTTACGAAACCTCTTTGCATTTTGCTCTCCTGTCCCGTGCCGCAGATCATCGAAGTCCTTACTAGCGAACGTATTAGATATAGATGATGACTTTCGTCACAACTGTAGACCATTGACCCCCGGAGGTACACTGCCACATAATCCAACATATTTCAGGACTGTTTACAGGTGAGTGGCGACACGATTGTTTGCGTCCGACGAGCTCCCCGTGCCTAATCAATGCCCCAATTCCATTTCCAATTGCAGCAGCGACGATGGAAGCATCGGACCGATCGGAACTAATCGAATGCCGGATGCGATAGCGCCACCACACACGTGTTTCACATCCTCCGCTGATTACGAACTAGCTTTAATATTGAAAGAGATACGTTTTATCACCGACCAGGTACGTACGCCGGCGCCGGGCCAGATTGCTTTTCCGCGACCATCGGTTGCGATAAATAGCGGCAACCTATTTTTGAACCATATTTGTGACCGTTGGCAAATCGGGCCGCAAACAACACAATCAAATAAGCCTCCGTCTCTAAAGCTCTCTACCGCATTCCGTTCGCCCCAAAGCTGGTCATCAATAATCCCGCATGTCCTTACCCGGTGCCGGGCGTTATTGTCACGCACCGCTTGAATCTGGTAACAGTTTGCTGGCGGTTCGATTTCCGTATCTCTCTTCCTCTCTCGGCACAGCACGCGGGTGTCTGATAAATGGAAAAATGTCGGTTAAGGTTAGGAAGATTGATGTTATTTAAAGAACTGTCCCTCGCTGCGGTCCGGAGGAGCCGGGCCCGAAACAGGGTGGCTCCGGTTCGTGGTTTAAAGGCGACAGAGATGACGGTACGGCGATGTTTGCTACCGGTTTTTGCGCAGTGATAACCATCTATCATTAATTGGTCAATCGATCACGCGACAGAGGATTCGCTGGTTCCGGTGGTGTTCGATATTTGCGTTTGTTTTTAGCACCGGAGGGCATTCCTCGGTTGTTTTTGCACGCCTGTGTATACAGCGGTAAGGTGACTTCAATCTAGCATTCGAATGAGGCAGATTTGATAGAATTGGTCAATTTTTAGAGTTTGGTTTTTATTGCAAAACTATGCTCTTATTATTAATGTAGAAAGTAATGTAGAAAATTCTAATAACACATTAATAACGGATCGACGTAGGACACATTGCATAACTTTTGGAGTAAATTTGCCTTTCCAGCCCAAATGTATGCAATGTAGACGACAAACGCTCTCCTAATGCTACATTTGTCAAGTGTAAATAAAGCTTGCCGTCTAAAGACCAGCGAGATGCCATATTTTGAAAACAACCATAGCAACCACCGGATGAACATATTGAATAGAGATTCAGTGGCGCCATCTCTGAACGGGTAGCGCAACTGTTTTCGTGTTCATTTTAGCGAGGCATTTTATCGATACGAATCTAATCAAATTCAGGCTTTCTTCGGCTCCATTTAATTTCTGGGAGTTTTACTTTTATGAGTTGCTTGTAAATACTTACTATAAACATTTTCTAACTCTTTTATTCATCGTTTTGTTTCTTCTCTCCCACCCCCAAACAGATACGGAAAGAGGACGAGGAAAGCGATATTGCGAAGGATTGGAAGTTTGCAGCATGGTAGTTGGATAGATTGTGCCTTATAATTTTCACGTTTTTCACAATAGTGGCAACCATAGCTGTCCTATTTTCGGCTCCGCACATCATCGTTTCGTAGCCATATGATAAGGGCTATTGTTATTGGTTTTTCCATAAAATCAATTTGTTACTAATTAAATTATTGTCAAGAATTTTTAAATGAATTCTTCGTTGCGCCATCGCGTCACCGCCGCCGCCGCCGCCGCCGTCGTCAGGCGGGCGAGTAAGAACCGAGCGAAACCAGCAGAAAAGCGGAGGACAGGAAAGAAAACACGAAAAAAAAACACGAGAGAAAACGGCTACTAGAAAATACGACGCGTGTGCGAAGCGGTGTCCGGCACCGAGGACGCTGACGAGACGCAATGGGGTGAAGGAGGAGAATCGTATTGTTAACTATTATTACGTTGGAAGATTCTAATTCGATTTTATCCTTTGATTGTTCTCTAGTTATTTACTTAGATACTCAATATCATTTCCATGTTTTACAATGTTTTAATGAAATTAATAATCGTTGCAATAGGTTAAAGAGTGAAGAAAATACTTTTTCAAGATATTCAAATTCTGATCCAATTCCTGTAACTTTTCTATCGATCTATAAGTACCTATTTCTGAACCTTTTGCCTCTCTCATGCTATATTTCTCCAACTTCACGTCCGGGAGTCGAGTCGCGCTCTGTCATTTTCCTCGAACATCGTGATCGTAGCAAAAGATCCGAGCAGGAGCATCCTTAAACGTACGAGTTATATTATTAAATTATTAGCAAGCAACAAAATATTGAGGAAGAAGAAAAACCCAGAGAGTTTACGGCTCAGCCAGGCATGCTGCAGTCCGGTAGACTCTTATGTACAATGTAGTAGAGAGTGAGGTGGATGATGCGAAGAAAAAAAGCACACAGACACACACACACAAACACTCACCCAATAATGCACAGATATTTACGTACACGGCGACACGAGCGGAGCAGAACTACAGAGCGCTACGGACTCGAACGAACGCACCTACCCACCCCTGTTGTACTATACTGGATTGAGCAGCCACCTTTTACCCCATACAACCATACTACACGCGGAACACCGAAATAGGGCCATAGCAATGGGAATTCAGCCATGTCCATCAGCAGGCGGTTGCAGCGCTGGAACACACCCACTCATATACACATAGACACACAAACACGACTGCACTGGAAAAAGCGGAATGCAGCGAAATTATCAACAGCAGCATGACTGTGATATATACAGAAAAAATGAACTATTATTAACCGTAATGGGAAGTCCTGTGCGACGCTGGCATGAGAGTTATTATACCGAGCAAGGAACGGCTAATATCAAAAACCTCCCGGGGTTCCGGACGGTTCCGAGATGGACGGACGCGGTGTGAGTGAGCTTGTTTGTGATGGTGTAGCACCATGTTTAGCGTATGTTACTGTCGGTGTGTTGGTCCAAAAGATCCAAACCAGTAGGGCTAAGGCAGGTGGGAATCGGACGACTGCAGGTCACTTAGTATCCCAAACTTCTTCCCAAACTCATTCGTCCCCCGGCGTGACTTAAACGGAGTTTAAACGACAATTTCATCATACATTTCCGTTCATTTCTATTCACTGTTAAAATATCATAACCTTTCTCTTCTACACGGAATGTTTTGAGTGAGCTAGAATCAGCATCCTTTCGATTAACATGAATTTTAAATTAATTGAATGTTTAAATATCCTCTTAAAAAAACTACCATCCTAGTTAACCTCTCAACCAGTCCAGCACACTTAGCTACGGACGCTGTCCGCTCACAGCCTGCTAGGGAAACCTAGGTAACGCATCCGCTCGAAATTCGAAACGTGTAAGAAACATAATCAATTCCTTAGAAGGGGGGGTGGCCCATTGGGGCCATCCCTTTTATATGGTAAGCACTCGGATCGCGATGACGAATCCTTCAACTCGTAGACTTACACTTAGACTAGAAGAAAGGAAATTGAACCGCAAACCAAGGTGGCTAGGATCGTCCTTGTCCGGGTCTCCTTCTCGCTCCGCACGCAGCTGAGCCGATCCGCAGGAGATCGCCCGGAGGCTGGAGATTGAACACACCTACACACATTTAATAGTTGTAAGATGAAATCCTAGAGTAAACGAGAAGAGGAACGCAGAAAGAGACAACGCGGTGCCAAGGCGCAAAACCGATCGATCGATTGAAGGACACGAGGACACAAATGACGATATTGTTGAGTGAGCGATTTTCGAACCTAAAATAAAGAAAATATATTACAAATTAAACACAGCAAGAGAGAGAGAGAGAGAGAGAGGAACTAGCACAAACCACACAGACACCCATACACACGTAAATCATACAATTTCAATCAATTATAAATAGATAAGCGGATAGTTAAATGACACTTTAACCCAATTGCGCCGGGCAGAGCAGGATCGGTTATAAATAAATTTAAAAAACAAACCTGAACATAATAAGCTAAACATTGAATAAAAACCCAAAAAGTCAAAC
>KZ067606.1:75263-97133 GCA_002091845.1 Anopheles cracens | reverse complement strand
CGGAAACAAGAGATAATTTTTGCGAAATGTTTTCATTTTGTGCTTGATTTGGTTATCAAGCTAAACGGGTATGTACAAGTTGATATTTGTAAAACATCACCTTTTTAGTAAGTCTGATGAAAGAATAATAGCATTTTTTTATATATTCTAGTTCTAAACTCTAGCTAGACGCTAGAACTTGATGCCTTTCTCTGTTTTCCAATCACAACACTGTCGGAAAGGAACAGCAAAACGCTTTTATTCAGATCAATAGTGAGCTTCATTTTCATGGCTCATAAATCAAGCCATCAAAAGAGAACGCGCGTGCCGAATCCGGTCCACTGTTTTCCTCGGAGCCCATCCACGCGCGATCCCAAGGACATACCACTCCAAACCTGGCTTCACGCACGCCCCATCCACAAGTGGGTGGCTCATTCTTCCAAGGATCTATCGGTAGCCACCGGCATTGTCTGTTTGCCATGATTTGTGAGACCATATTTACCGCACTCGTTAACGATAATCAGGGCGGACGCACACCAACGCACCCACCGACCAGCGACAAGCCGCGAACCACACCAAAGAAGGCTAATTTTTCGCTGCGGCACAGGCCAGTTTCACGACGTGCGTGTGCACTGGAGGTTTTTTTTTCATGTTCTAGCAAAGTCTGCATAATTTTGTTTTTATTTCAAACTTCCACAACTTCAGCCCGGGCTGGGCAGAGTTCGGCTGCGATTGGGTCGTCGCCATTGTTGTTGTTTTGTCAAAGCGTTTTTATTTTCTCTTCGCCAGCTACTCAAATATTTACCACGCGCTTATGAGTAAGTAAAACAAAGTCCGCGAGGGCGAAACCAGCGTTACGGTGGTTGATTGCCGTGCATTTGTGTTTTTTCACGCTTGACTACAGCAGTCGGTTTTGATTTGTTTCTAAATCAGTGCTTCAATCATTAGCACGAATTATGGTTTAATATCTCAAGCAAAAACAAATGTAAAAAATAACAACAACATAAGAAATTTAAATACGGTACATAAATATAACTAGAAATTTGTACACTATTTCATTCAAACACTATTAATTGATGTGTACTACCCTATACGATGATCTGGATTAGATCTTGTTTAAGCTATCAAATATACCCCAAAGCAAATAAACATGTTTTAAAACAAGTTATCCAAATTCGATTTTATGATGAATATTGGATGGATTTCGATTGATTGACGTATGTGTTATATATAAAATGAATTTCAAGCATCGACTGTATTGTTTGCACTTACGCAAAAGATGTTAGCTGTATTTATAGTAATATAAACATAGTTCATTTATTAATTCACTTGTTTATTCCCAACGCTTTATTTTGTGCTTCTTTTTTAAGTTATTTTATTAGCAAACACTATCTCACTGCAGTCCATACACTTTGCATAAATTGCGTCAAAATTGCAATAAACTATTTGAATCTTAACATATTCAGAATGTGTTGTTTACTAAAGCAACAAGGCGCGGTTACTTTTCGTTCCACCCGCTCGGCTCGGCTAACAACAAAGCGGCAACATATCTATGCGCACAACTCATTCCGTGTACCACCACACCGAACGCCGCCCGGTTTAGCATCCACCCTCCCGAGACACACATACACACAAACACACGCACACGCGAAAGACACGTGCTCGACGTTTTCCACATGCATATATGCGCGGTCATTTGCACCATCCGAATCGTGTTGCGAATCGTTCGTTCTCTGAATCTCTCTCTCTCGTTGTTACTATTTTTTCAACATTGTTTTTTTTAGCCGTGTGAGTTTTCCTCTCCCATTTCGTCGGAACGCACCATATGCACTTTTCGAACGGCGAAAAGGCGGATCGGCCCGTTCATTGAGCAAAATGTCGCTTTCGCAACAGCACCACCACCATCAAGCCGGCCCAGCGTGACTTATCCGCCGGCCGTGCGACGTGGGTGCGTGCGCGAGCGAAAATGGTGGCGCTCGTACCTTAGCGTGTCTTCGTTTCGCGCACACGCACACCGCCACCGTATGCCCCGTACGCATACACATACGCGGGGCGAACGCAAGGGGGTGCGAATTGTCGCGCGATTGTCGTGATTCCTCCCACAACCCGACCACCACCACCACCACCGGAGCGGGCGCGTACGAAATTACTTATCAACAACGGTTCGCACCGGTTCAGTCCACCGGAATCAGCGAAGCGAAGCGGTTCGACCAGCCGGGTCCGGGTCCCCCTTTCGGTTGCGCGGTCGCGGTCTGGCGTGTGCCCGCTTGTGTTTGTGTTTCCGCTTGTGTTTCATTTCCGTTGCCTTTGCTGCCGCGGAAGCCGCGGAAGGAACGGCCAACTCGCGCGATTAGCACGTGCCTTTCTTAGCGGTGTTTTGTGTTTTTTTTGTGGAAAGCGAGTGTTTCGGTTATGATGTTTGTAGTTCAATTTCGATTCTGTTCTGCATGGTGAGCTGCTTAATGGTGAGGTAATGTAAAGTGCGATTAAAACACAACTAATAACACACATCGAAGAAGAGAATGAAGTATAACTTACGGAGCGAAACACCATCGGGAAAGGCTTATCGTCTCGTTCCTTCTATGGAAGCTCATCGCTCCGGTGCCGTGTCATTGTAATTATGACATAAACGTCCCCAAATTAGCGGCCAAACAAGCCCAGTGATGTGATTTTTGTTATCTTCCGCTTTTTTTTGTTTGGTTCGGTACAGCTCATTACAACAAACTTAGCACAACAATGAAGGCATGTCGGGCACGCAATTCTCCTTTACCGTTCCGGTTCCAGCCTGTTCGAATAATTGTGCGTTATCACGATTGTGCCGAGCGGATAAAATAATTAAAAATCGATTTATAATAACTCTATCGAGGCGGGGTGATTTATTGTGTGGCTTTGTGCAAAGTGTGTGATTTAATCGATTATCGAGATCATTTTTTTTTCGTGCGATTCTAACACGAAGGGGTGAGTAAAAGTTACGAAGCACCAAGCGCCTCCATCGCATAGGATTAGTTGATTTGGTTCTATTTTCGAACATCGAAATTCGACAGTAAAAAAAAATCTATTCATATTTGTTCAAGAAGCTGTAATTTGAAAACGAATTTATCAGATCAAATTATTGCCTTTTCCTATAGTATTTCCAATGAACGGAGCGAGCTTCACCAGCTCTAAGGTTGTGAAAATATAGGATAAATGACTTCATATAAACAATACTCTAAAGTTTGTATGGTACTCGATCGTTGAATGGCACTACTTTATCAAGGTTGCCAGCGATTCGTTTTCCTATGCTCACTTTGATCATACTAATTACGTCGGATTCTTATAACGAAAAATCCTACCGAAAACTCTTCAGACAGGAAAGACGTTTATCGCACTGTAGAACATTCCAGAAGCTTGCAAAAAAAACGTCATCCTTTGCAAATCGCACCTCTTGTCTCGGCAGGTACGCCTGTCCACCTGTCCTCTAGCAAACACAAAGCCAGAAATAGAAAAAAGAAACTGCCTGAACCGAAACAACCGTAAAACCGGGCGATAAGCGAGTGCGCGGACCGCAAGATTTGACAATTTCGACAACCGGGAACTCGTCGGAGTCTTATCGAGCGGCCATTAAGTCCTTATCGAGCTTCGACGGGACTGTCGAGTATCTTCTACACCTCGTCTGTAGATGTAGGTGTGTTTTATTAGTATATAGGCCGCACACAAGCACGACACATCGGGGCAGACAATTCGGGAGCCGTCATAACCTTGACGCTCAAGGCGCTTGTTGGTGTGATGCGAAATTAAAACGGACCGTGCCGTGATCCCCAGCCAGTAAGCTAGCTGAAGTAGGTGCCATGAACCGGTGACCTGATTGGATGCAAACGGGAAGAATGAACCTAAATCGGTCCGCTAGACGCGACGTTAACGACGATCGCTGGTGATCTTCCCGCATGGCGGTTGGGATCGTCCGCATGGAATGCAGCTTCGTTTATCTCCGCCACTTAAGCGGTTAATCTTTCGCCTCTATGCAGTGGATAAAGCAAGCGTGAGCAGCTCCAAGTACTCGCCAGGAAGCAGTCGTTATTGATATTAATACCGTTATTATTGTATCACCCTCACGGGGTGGGGTTTCTGACTACGCGAAACGAGATCACGCTGCTCCTCCTCCGTCTATCTGTACCGGACATTCTTCAAACAAACAAAAAAAGAGGGAAGAAACCGTAAGCACGCGTCCGAAACGTTCCGTCCGCGGAACGTATTTATAGCGACCCATTAACACAAGTACCGAACAAACTAGTCTGATTTTCAAAGGTGCGTCTGCCTCCCTCGCAGACACCGTGTCCGATCCGTGGCCAAGGCACGCTTCACGCGTGGTGGTAAGCGCCATTACACGGGCTTCCACGGCACGTTTCGTCCCTCGAGGGTCGTTTCATTTGGCCGGGTTAAATTTAGATCAATTAATTAGTGCGCTATAAATTCGTCGCTCGCGATTCGATTGAGATTTCAAATTTTGGATCCCACCATGGAAGGTGGAGTGGTGCCAAGAATAGCTCCAAGTAGTGTCTTGACCCACCCGGCAAGCGTGGAGAGGGTAGGAATAATAAACATAAATTCAACGAACAACTTTCACCCTTGATCATCCCGTGCAGCCCAACTTCTCGACGATCGTTATGAACCGGAATGGATGATCGAGCGCGGTCGAACTGTGAAACGATCATCCCCGATGGGCATGTTACCGTTCGCGTTATTGGTAATTCGTGAGGCAAAGTGTGTACTGCATGTGTTCGCACCTTTCCGGCACGATCAGTCGATCGCCGCTCGAACAGTCCATTCAGAGGGGGGGTAGGTCGTAATTTTTGTAAAAGTGGGCCACCGTTTTCGTGACTTGCCCGTTCCATCGTGAGTGTGTATTCGTGTATATATTTCTTCATTTCCTTGCTGTACTGGCAAGGGAACGAGAGACGGTAATCCTTTCTCGCCATTGATTCACCTGCCGAAGGAACAGGAGCGTAAGAAAGCACTCTTTCTCATTTTTTTTTCGCTCACCGTTGTCGATCATATCGTACAACGTAACGTTCGCCTAATGTATCCGTCGCATGTCTATTTGTCTGTGTTATGTTTTTCTTTTTCGCGCTCATCTACGCTACTTATGACGTTTCGTTTTTCCACTTTACGTGATGTGTAAGAAACAAAGCGCTGCATTTCCCTGCCGAATCTTTTGTTCCCAACACCCTGCAGGGTCGTCCAGTTTCTGGACCTTACACGGAGCGCGCCCAGTAGCCTGCGAGAAAAGGACGGCTTGTCAATCCCGCCAGCTTAGGCCATTTCATGGCGCGGGACTGTGGAAAGACGGCTGTCGGAGACGACCGCCGCCCTCAGGAAGCAGTCGTTTGTTTCGTGCCACTATTTTTAGCCCGCTGACGAGTCACCTTCTCCCTCCCCCCGTTGCGTTGTCATCCAGCAAATAATCGTCCGGGTTGGAGTGCTCGCGCTGGTGGCCTGTACGTGAGTGTCGCTTTCATTAAGGTTATGGTTTTGAATGTCCACGAACTCGCCGCGACTACATGCTACCCAGCCTGACACACGTTGACAGGCACGGCACACTATTCTCCGTTCTAGATTTTTTGTCAGCTTTATTCAAAAACGGTTCTCTCCGCACTTCATGCTGCAAATCTTTAAGGCAAGTTTGTCAAACTTTTAAAATGAATGGTCTTTAATTAGATTTTACTTTATGCAAATTTATTTTCTTCCTTTTTTGGTCATATTTGTTACAACTGCCTCCCATTGATCTCGTGTCGGAGATAGGAAGTGCTGAATTTGTATTTTTCTAATTTAATTTATTATTTATTTTTATATAAGATAGACTCGATTGAGTTATGGTTTTCTAAATGGAAAAATGTATATTTAAAATGACTTATATAGAAAGTAAACTGTTTGGAAATCGAATCAAATAGTCTATCCAAACAAATAGGTTTCAAGTATAAAATTGTTGATCGAGCCAAATCGCGCCCGATCTGCATTTTTTATGTGACGCCACCAAGATTCGCCAGTCAAGGTCTATTATGTGGCATTTAATGGTCGTTAAATGTAAACGTGTCTCGTTTTTGTACTGTAGCATTGGGTTGAAGATAAACCTATAGTTATTCGAATTCGATTTTTCTTGTTTTACTTTTTTATTTGTTTAACAGTGTTTAAACTAATTGTATTTGTAATGATTATCAACCATTAAATGGAAATTTATGTACTTATTTTTGTAGTACGTTTAGAATAAAAAATAAATTATTGGACTGGCGGGCGAGAGAAGTACGTAACATTTAAAATTAATAAATAAAATATTAGATCAAAGCCTATTATCAGAAGTAATAAAAAACTGATCGCGCGGATCACAGGTTTGACACCTTTGGCCTACAACGAACAACTAAGTTTAGCCTTCCGGTGAGTGACCCATAAGCAAAGGACGACCGGGACACTCTCACTACTTGCGGGGTGTAATGTATGTTTCATTTTGTTTGTTTTTATTTTTTCCCGAAACCACCGTAAACCGAACAAACTCATTCACAACGTACAACCGTCGTAAGGTGCGTGACACTAAACGCGCGCTCGCCCCTAATGGCCGGCTAATCATACGGAAGCACTACGGGCCCCACGAACGAAGGGCAGGCAGGCGGTCACCCCGGGGGCTTCGGTTCACATTTGTCGAGGTCAATTTCGGTTGCATCAAGCCGAAAGATACGAGCGCCTGTCGCGCACCGGGCTCGTCGACGGGATTTTGGAGTACACGTTGTTTGGGAACGTCACAAGGCCAGAAGGACGAAAGTAGGACGATCGCTCCGTTGCCTCTATACGTGTGGGTTTTGTTTGCAGCGCCATTCATCGATTCGATTTCATTAGCACGTATTAGCGCGCTGTGTAAACATACTTGATTAAGACAAATCAACAGCTTCTGGAATGGCAAGCAGCCATTGAAAGATCACACAACTTTAAATAAAGTTTAGCGGCATTAATAAATTCCAGCCGGGCCGGGCTCTTACCGGCCCTGCACCGGATACGCCGCACCGGAACGTGACAAACCGGGCTCCGTTTGCTTGTGCAATTTACTACACCCCCGCGCAGTTTATAGGTTCGATCGGTTTCGAAGGGTTAAAGTGCGGAACCGTAACTCCGAAAGCGGGACTTTATTGGTCGGCATTTGAATTGTAGTGTGTTTTTTTCTCTTCATAGCAAACAGTTCACCTTGAGCATAATCTGCGCGCAAATGCCCATCATCGGGGCAATAAAGTATCGCAGACCATGGCCTACTACTACTACTACGACACTGCACCGCCGTTGACAGTTGGTGAATATCAAGGTGAATAAAACTTACCTAGGGCTAGGTCATTTCTGCCCGCCTGGTAACGTCACGTGCATGTGTAGCGTATTCCGAGACGGCATTTTCCTCTTCCGTTTCCATATTTTTCTCCGAGGAGGTTGGGAAATTCGTACAGAGGAAGAAAAGAAACTCAGCATAAGTCACCTAAAGTTCGTGTCAACCCGTTTTTTGTTGTTTCCTATGCTGTTCCGGTAGGTCGTAATTTTTGTAAAAGTGGGCCACCGTTTTCGTGACTTGCCCGTTCCATCGTGAGTGTGTATTCGTGTATATATTTCTTCATTTCCTTGCTGTACTGGCAAGGGAACGAGAGACGGTAATCCTTTCTCGCCATTGATTCACCTGCCGAAGGAACAGGAGCGTAAGAAAGCACTCTTTCTCATTTTTTTTTCGCTCACCGTTGTCGATCATATCGTACAACGTAACGTTCGCCTAATGTATCCGTCGCATGTCTATTTGTCTGTGTTATGTTTTTCTTTTTCGCGCTCATCTACGCTACTTATGACGTTTCGTTTTTCCACTTTACGTGATGTGTAAGAAACAAAGCGCTGCATTTCCCTGCCGAATCTTTTGTTCCCAACACCCTGCAGGGTCGTCCAGTTTCTGGACCTTACACGGAGCGCGCCCAGTAGCCTGCGAGAAAAGGACGGCTTGTCAATCCCGCCAGCTTAGGCCATTTCATGGCGCGGGACTGTGGAAAGACGGCTGTCGGAGACGACCGCCGCCCTCAGGAAGCAGTCGTTTGTTTCGTGCCACTATTTTTAGCCCGCTGACGAGTCACCTTCTCCCTCCCCCCGTTGCGTTGTCATCCAGCAAATAATCGTCCGGGTTGGAGTGCTCGCGCTGGTGGCCTGTACGTGAGTGTCGCTTTCATTAAGGTTATGGTTTTGAATGTCCACGAACTCGCCGCGACTACATGCTACCCAGCCTGACACACGTTGACAGGCACGGCACACTATTCTCCGTTCTAGATTTTTTGTCAGCTTTATTCAAAAACGGTTCTCTCCGCACTTCATGCTGCAAATCTTTAAGGCAAGTTTGTCAAACTTTTAAAATGAATGGTCTTTAATTAGATTTTACTTTATGCAAATTTATTTTCTTCCTTTTTTGGTCATATTTGTTACAACTGCCTCCCATTGATCTCGTGTCGGAGATAGGAAGTGCTGAATTTGTATTTTTCTAATTTAATTTATTATTTATTTTTATATAAGATAGACTCGATTGAGTTATGGTTTTCTAAATGGAAAAATGTATATTTAAAATGACTTATATAGAAAGTAAACTGTTTGGAAATCGAATCAAATAGTCTATCCAAACAAATAGGTTTCAAGTATAAAATTGTTGATCGAGCCAAATCGCGCCCGATCTGCATTTTTTATGTGACGCCACCAAGATTCGCCAGTCAAGGTCTATTATGTGGCATTTAATGGTCGTTAAATGTAAACGTGTCTCGTTTTTGTACTGTAGCATTGGGTTGAAGATAAACCTATAGTTATTCGAATTCGATTTTTCTTGTTTTACTTTTTTATTTGTTTAACAGTGTTTAAACTAATTGTATTTGTAATGATTATCAACCATTAAATGGAAATTTATGTACTTATTTTTGTAGTACGTTTAGAATAAAAAATAAATTATTGGACTGGCGGGCGAGAGAAGTACGTAACATTTAAAATTAATAAATAAAATATTAGATCAAAGCCTATTATCAGAAGTAATAAAAAACTGATCGCGCGGATCACAGGTTTGACACCTTTGGCCTACAACGAACAACTAAGTTTAGCCTTCCGGTGAGTGACCCATAAGCAAAGGACGACCGGGACACTCTCACTACTTGCGGGGTGTAATGTATGTTTCATTTTGTTTGTTTTTATTTTTTCCCGAAACCACCGTAAACCGAACAAACTCATTCACAACGTACAACCGTCGTAAGGTGCGTGACACTAAACGCGCGCTCGCCCCTAATGGCCGGCTAATCATACGGAAGCACTACGGGCCCCACGAACGAAGGGCAGGCAGGCGGTCACCCCGGGGGCTTCGGTTCACATTTGTCGAGGTCAATTTCGGTTGCATCAAGCCGAAAGATACGAGCGCCTGTCGCGCACCGGGCTCGTCGACGGGATTTTGGAGTACACGTTGTTTGGGAACGTCACAAGGCCAGAAGGACGAAAGTAGGACGATCGCTCCGTTGCCTCTATACGTGTGGGTTTTGTTTGCAGCGCCATTCATCGATTCGATTTCATTAGCACGTATTAGCGCGCTGTGTAAACATACTTGATTAAGACAAAACAACAGCTTCTGGAATGGCAAGCAGCCATTGAAAGATCACACAACTTTAAATAAATATCATTAAATCGTTACGAAAATAGGCGCTCCCAGCCGTCTGTTACATTTATTAACTAAATCAAGCGAGATAACTCCGGCCCGGGTTCGGCCCGTGCGTATCGGGCTCATCGGATACGGGATGTTTTGCTTGCCCGTTCATTAGCATCTCCGGTGATGTCAAGCGCCGTTCTGGTAGAGTGGCTGTAGTTTGTTTGCCACGTTCTCACCTTTGCGCCTTCTTCTCCGTCACGTCCGTCGGGATTGGGTTTTTGCGCGCGCCCCAAACAGTTCCAGGCACATATTTAGCGAGTAGTTTTGCTGTGTTAGCGCCCGTGTGAGTTTGAACGATTAAATGAGGGCACGAAGTATCTTGACGGTGGCTACCAACTAGTAACCGTTCCGTTCCACACAACGGTGTAAGTTATTTCACAGATTAAAATAAATTCAACCGATAGCCGCGAGTGTCGCGACAGTTACCGACATAAGAACTAGCAGCGATCTTCTCAATCAGCGCCGTTGAATGGCATGAATCACGATAACGTGGCCATGTTGTACTGTTATGCTAATGCGGTCCGTATCTCCGATGCGATGTGTTAATGGAGAGGAGACACGAAAGACGTTTTCGACACAAAAGAATCCCTAATCATGTGTTGCGTTCCTGAACGCCCGAGGTTTTACAGCACGAATGCTTTGTGCTATTGTGCTTTTTCGACAAAGAAAGACATGTATGAATGCAGCGAGATCATGAACCATCGCTACGATCAGCATCTTCTTCGCAAGCAAGATCGTGGAGGTAGTAAACAACAAGCAGCAACAGCTGTACTCTTTGCGGCATTCGTTATGCACTCCGTGACACTTATTCAGAGCATCCAACTAGTGTTGGGTAACAGAGATTCAGATTCTGAATCTTTGAACTAAATGAACGAATCTGAATCTTGGAAACAAATATTCTTGAATCTCTAGAGATTCTTGAGATTCGTGAATCTATAGAAATTAATAGAATTCATGAATCCCTAGAGATTCATGAATCTCCAGAGATTCATGAGATTCATGAATCTTTAGAGATTCACGAGATTCATGAAACTTCTAGAGATCCATAAGATTCATGAATCTCCAAAGATTCATGAATGCATCTGAATGAATCCTAAATGAAAGATTCATGAATCTGAATCTCGTCGAAAGATTCATAAGACACAACATTACATCCAACGCATCCTTTGCTTTTCCGCCAAGTCATGCACGCGTTCAAGCGGAACGAAAAAACATAACAACAATCTAGCAACCGGTGCGCTCGTCCTACGTACGGTGCGAATTCCGTATCTCCGATGCGATGTGTTAATGGAGAGGAGACACGAAAGACGTTTTCGACACAAAAGAATCCCTAATCATGTGTTGCGTTCCTGAACGCCCGAGGTTTTACAGCACGAATGCTTTGTGCTATTGTGCTTTTTCGACAAAGCCAGACATGTATGAATGCAGCGAGATCATGACCCATCGCTACGATCAGCAACTTCTTCGCAAGCAAGATCGTGGAGGTAGTAAACAAGAAGCAGCAACAGCTGTACTCTTTGCGGCATTCGTTATGCACTCCGTGACACTTATTCAGAGCATCCAACTAGTGTTGGGTAGCAGAGATTCAGATTCTGAATCTTTGAACTAAATGAACGAATCTGAATCTTGGAAACAAAGATTCATGAATCTTTAGAGATTCTTGAGATTCGTGAATCTATAGAAATCAATAGAATTCATGAATCCCTAGAGATTCATGAATCTCCAAAGATTCATGAATGCATCTGAATGAATCCTAAATGAAAGATTCATGAATCTGATTCTCGTCGAAAGATTCATAAGACACAACACTACATCCAACGCATCCTTTGCTTTTCCGCCATGTCATGCACGCGTTCAAGCGGAACGAAAAAACATAACAACAATCTAGCAACCGGTGCGCTCGTCCTACGTACGGTGCGAATTCTAAACACGGCAATCAATTAGTTGCTACAGAGAAAAGTCATTACCAGTCACCGGCCGGAAACCGGGTGAGCGAAGCGCCGAGCAAACACGTCTGTAAATATTAAAACTACCCTTTCGCGGTATCACAACAAGGTGCGAGACGCTGACTAACATTCTTGTCTTTGGGTACTCCAGAGTGCCAGCGATAGAAAGTGAAATTCCGCTCAATCACCCGTGCGAATTTAACTCGAAGTTTTGGTCTATTTTTTGTAGGGTACTTCAGCCGAAACTCGCGTGCGTGTGAGTGCGAATTTCGAATTTCCGAGCGGAGCCAGCCACGCGCTGCCACATGCCACCGGGTCGCTCATTAACCCTGAGCGAAGCCAACGCCACACCCGACCCCCTTTTCCGCCCGGCCAAGGTCGTCCGGTTAAAGTAGAACGCAACCGCGCGGCCCGGGCGCAGCGATGGAGACGATTAAGAGGGAAAATATTCAGCTAGGTGATAATAGAAAACTAGTGGCCACGATGGGCGGCCCACTACCACCACTGAGCGCGTCCAGCGTCGTCGTCGTCCGGTCGACACCACCAACACAGTCGCCACTGGCGGCGGCACCGACGGGTGCGAGCGAGCCGGGCGACGCTGTCGTCAGCTCGGTCACGTCACTGTTCGAGGCGGTCGACGAAAGCCCGCCGCCGAGCGAGAAATCAGTTCAGAGTCCCCAGTCGTCGGTGTCGCACCGTGCATCGTGGTTTCGGAAGTCCAACACCTGCGGCAGCCTGTACGTGCAGTGTGGCTGCACCGTCGGTACGAGCGATCCGGATCCTCACGCGACCTTGAACGGCGATCGTCCTCCACCCACAGGTCCGGCCCAGCCACCGCGCCCCCGACCAATTTCGCTGTCCGACAAGGACATCCGGCGGATACGACCGCGCGCGGACAAGCCCCCGTTCGTACACCCCGACAGCCCGACGACCGTGTACAGCGCGGCGAACGCGAACGAGGCCCTGGTGAGGGCCCAGTCCACCCGGGTCTCCCTCGTGCCAACGGCGCAGACGGCCAACGGCGACTACGAGATCCTGCACACGGCCGCGGCACATTCCAAGCGCTACTCAACGCCCGCCCTCGGCACCAACTACGCCTTCCATCCGGAGTTTGTGCTGCAGAAGCTAGACGCGGCGGCGGAGTCGTGCTGTCAGCCCGTCCGGACGCCTCCCGCACAGCCAGAACCCGCTCCTCCGGCGAAGGTCGTGTTCAAGCAGCGCAGCTGCACCAGCTACCCGGGCCTGGAAGAGCACGGACCCTTCGAGGAGTCCATCTCGAACGCGTCCAGCATCGACATCGATGCGTTGCGCCTGGTAGACGATACGGCGACCGCCTCGCTCGGTTCTCTCGACGATCTAGAGGGTAAGCAACCGGACGACGGCAGCGCGTCATCACCGCAACAGGCTACCCTTGACACCAGCGATCACTCCCGTCGGGTGCTAATTGAGTCGAGCGGCAGCAACACCGTCGGTGCGAAAGTGAGCCGCGCGTGTGCCATCCCGGTGCGCAAGGGCTGGGAGCTGTTTGCGGAGCAGAGCGTCGGCCAACTTAGCGTCTCGCTCGACACCGGCCGCGAGGTACACCGGCGGGCGGAGGGCGTCCCGATCAAGAACGGCGGTGCGGGAGGTACGTGCAGTGCCGAGAACAGCCCGCCGAGCCCACCGTCGCTGCTGCTGAGCCCGGTCATACCGTCGAAGTTCGACTGCTCCGCAAAGGAGTACCTCATCCAGTCCGGCATACTCGGTCCGATGGGTAATGGGTCGTCGCTGCTCATGCGCAAAACCTCCAAGATTGTCCCGAATATCGACACACCGGTCAAGGAGCGGGTATGTAGTGTGTGGGTGTGCGTGTGCGTTTGTTGTGGGAAGGTGCTAAACACATCTGTCGACGCAAAGTAGGCGTGGATTTTAATCTCTCGTGCTATGTCTTGCAGATACGGAAGAATTCGGTGAAGTTTTGGGGCAAGGTGCTCACGGAGGATCGCAGGAAGTCGCTCACGGGCCAGTGTGATAGTCTGCAGTCGTACGGGAGCTCGATGACGATCAGCGGCACGGAGCCGAACAGCTTCGAGGAGGAGATCATCGGCCTGCGAAAGCTGCTGCGAGCGCGCGATGACGAGATCGATAAGTTGCGGCGTGAGATCGATAAGCTCAAGGTACGGCTCCAAGCGTGGTGAAAAGACCCACCCAGTCGACTCCTAACTCTACCTCGTCATCTTCAACCCGTACAGAGTGTTCTCCAGCAGAAAGCGGTCAGCAGTCTGGAGCAACCGAATGCACAGCCCGGCCAGCAGCGGCTGGCACTGACCAGCCCAGCCAGCACGCCGTCGCACAAGGGCCACCATGTCGCCGACGGGGAGCTGCTGTCCAGCATCCAGGCGAACTACGCCATGGCCGGGCAGCCCCTGTCCGAGCTGTTCGGCATCTCCGGCAACAGCTTCAAGCTGCACCAGATGAAGTCCGTCAAGGGCATCACGCTGCAGGCGATGAAGAAGCAGGGCGTGTCGGGCGAAAGCTGCGATCTGATGGGTAGCCAATCGAGCGACATCAAGATACCAAAGTACAAGAAAGACTTCAGGTGCGTTCGTAGTGTCCCGGGTTTGTTTAGCACCACCGCACGAATCTTATCTAATCCCTTGCCCTCTCGCTCCGGCAGTGCGAAGCAGCTGATCAAAGACGCCATCATGGAGAACGATTTCTTCAAAAATATCGACTCGCTCCAGATAAGGGAGATCGTCGACTCGATGTACAGCCGCGAGTTCCGCAAGGGTGAGTACGTCATCCACGCGGGCGAGGCGGGCTCACATCTGTACATCTCGGCGGCCGGCGAGTTCGAGGTGATCAAGGATGGCAAGGTGCTCGGTGCGATGGGCCCGGGCAGGGCGTTCGGCGAGCTGGCGATACTGTACAACTGCACGCGTACCGCGTCGATAAGAGGTGAGACAATTTTTTGACTGTTTTTTTTTGCACCATGTTTACACACTTCTGCTTTGTGTCCGACCGTACCCTAGTGCTCTGTGATTCGCGCGTGTGGGTGCTGGATCGGCGCGTGTTCCAGCAGATCATGATGCGCACCGGGATGCAGCGGATTGAGGAGAATGTAAACTTTTTGAAATCGGTTCCACTGCTGAAGCACCTGAGCAACGATGTCCTCACGAAGATTGCCGATGTGCTGGAGGTGGTAAGTGTTTTGTGCTGTGATGAAGGATGCTTGTACAGGATATTTTTCTATACATATTTTTCACAAAAGAGCTTAATAACACTAGAAATGAACTACACTGAGAACAATCGGACCTAGAAAGGGAACATTTAAAGTATAACCCTACGATAGAACAAAACAGTATAAACGTATTTTTGTTTATACAAACAGTACAAACAAAAATACTAAAACGAAGTTAAAAAGTAATAAAACAATCAAATTTGAGTCATAAAAGAAAAACTGTCATAAAGAATCGAAAAAGTACCATAAAAGAATGAAGTCCCTAAACTAATCTAACAAGACTCATAAACAAATCAACTGCCAGATGAACCGCGCACAGTAAAAAGCTAAATCAAAACTGTTAAACAACAATGTTGTAAAGTCAACATGAAAAGTGTGTCACTTTTCGAATCGACTAAAACCATATTTTTAGTGCAAGATTGTAGCATAAAGTTTGCCTGTTAGTGAGGTAACAACAATGCAAGGTTAAATGTCACGTACCACATGTCATTCGTAATAGTTGCACCTCTGCCCGTGTGGGAAGCGGTGTTCAAAAATAATGATCCGGAACGTTTTTTTTATCTTGCAGGAATTCTACCCCGCCGGTGCGTTCATCATCCGCCAGGGCGCTGCGGGAGACACGTTCTTTTTAATTAGCCAAGGCACGGTAAAGGTGACCCAACGTCTGCCGGGTACGTACTTTACAGCTAGAAAGGGAACATTTAAAGTATAACCCTACGATAGAACAAAACAGGATAAAAAAATACTAAAACTAAATGAAAAATTAATAAAACAATCGAAATTGGGTCATAAAAGAACAAACTGTCATAAAGAATCGAAAAAGTACCATAAAATAATGAATTCCCTAAACTGATCTAACAAGACTCATAAACAAATCAACTGCCAGATGAACCGCGCACAGTAAAAAGCTAAATCAAAACTGTTAAACATCGTGAAATCCAACTCAAATGCATCTAACAACAATGTTGTAAAGTCAACATGAAAAGTGTGCCACTTTTCGAATCGATTAAAACCATATTTTTAGTGCAAGATTGTAGCATAAAGTTTGCCTGGTAGTTAGGTAACAACAATGCAAGGTTAAATGTCACGTACCACATGTCATTCGTAATAGTTGCACCTCTGCCCGTGTGGAAAGCGGTGCTCAAAAATAATGATCCGGAACGTTGTTTTTTATCTTGCAGGAATTCTACCCCGCCGGTGCGTTCATCATCCGCCAGGGCGCTGCGGGAGACACGTTCTTTTTAATTAGCCAAGGCACGGTAAAGGTGACCCAACGTCTGCCGGGTACGTACTTTACAGCCATATTTTTAGTGCAAGATTGTAGCATAAAGTTTGCCTGGTAGTTAGGTAACAACAATGCAAGGTTAAATGTCACGTACCACATGTCATTCGTAATAGTTGCACCTCTGCCCGTGTGGAAAGCGGTGCTCAAAAATAATGATCCGGAACGTTGTTTTTTATCTTGCAGGAATTCTACCCCGCCGGTGCGTTCATCATCCGCCAGGGCGCTGCGGGAGACACGTTCTTTTTAATTAGCCAAGGCACGGTAAAGGTGACCCAACGTCTGCCGGGTACGTACTTTACAGCGAAACCCCGTCTCCTGGGGAAGACCTTGCAGCTTAATACACTTTTCTTCCTAACCACGGGTTGCGCTTTGCTTCCAACTGTGTCTACAGGCCGTTCGGTGGACGAGGAAATTCGCATCCTCGTCCGTGGAGAGTACTTCGGCGAGCAGGCGCTCATTAGGGAGGATAAGCGCACGGCCAACATTATCGCGATGTCGCCCGGTGTCGAGTGTCTGACGCTGGATCGGGAATCGTTCACCAAGCACATCGGGGACCTGTGCGAGCTGCAGGAGAAGAACTACGGCGACGAGGAGCGCGTGCTGGCGTTCCGCAATCTGGAGAACACTCACCCGTCGCTGGGTTCGTGTCAACCGGGTGAGAATTTACGTGCTGTTTCGTGTTTCCAGTGTTCTCTGGGACGCAAATGTGAGTGTCAACTTTGTAACGCTTTCTCCTCGCCAACCGCTTCCTCCGCAGAGCTGCTGGATGTAAATTTAACGGACCTGGAAGTGGTCGGCACGCTCGGGGTGGGTGGGTTCGGTCGCGTCGAGCTCGTCAAGCTGGAGCGCAACGGTGACACGCAGGTGTACGCGCTGAAGTGCATGAAGAAGCGCCACATCGTCGACACGCGACAGCAGGAGCACATGTACAGCGAGCGGAAGATTATGCTCGCCTGCCAAAGCCCGTTCATCTGCCGGCTCTACCGGACGTACAAGGACACCAAGTTCGTGTACATGCTGCTGGAGGCCTGCATGGGCGGCGAGGTGTGGACGATCCTGCGCGATCGCGTCACGTTCGAGGACTCGACGGCCAAGTTCATCGTCGCCTGTGTGCTGCAGGCGTTCGACTTTCTGCACGCCCGCGGCATCGTCTATCGGGATCTGAAGCCGGAAAATCTGCTCCTGGATGCGCGGGGCTACGCGAAACTGGTGCGTTGCCTGTTCCATTATACCTTTTGAGGCACTTTGATCAGTTTCTAACCTTGTGTTTCTCGCGCGTTTGATTAGGTTGATTTTGGATTTTCCAAATTCATCGGCTACAGCAGCAAAACGTGGACGTTCTGTGGCACGCCCGAGTACGTCGCGCCGGAAATTATTCTCAACAAAGGACACGACCGGTCGGTGGACTATTGGGCGCTTGGCATTCTCATACACGAGCTACTGACGGGAATGTAACTATCGTTTAGAGCAACTTCTTGGTGAATACAACAGAAGCTAAGTTGTCGTTTGTTTGGTTGTGTTTACTTCCAGTCCACCGTTCACAGCGGCAGATCCCATGAAAACGTACAACATTATCCTGAAAGGCATCGACATGGTGAACTTCCCCAAGCACATGTCCCGCGCCGCAGTCAGTCTGATTAAGCGACTCTGCCGGGACGTTCCATCGGAGCGATTAGGCTACCAGCGTGGAGGTGTACAAGATATCAAAAAGCACAAGTAATATTAGGCGATATTGAGAGGAAAACAACCATCCAATGTCTGAACGTCTGACTGTTTTGTCTGTTTCTCGCACTTGCAGATGGTTCCAGGGCTTCGACTGGGACGGGTTGATCGCGCTGACGCTCAAATCCCCGTTGCAACCGAACCTGCGCGGACCGCTCGATATGTCCAACTTCGACATTTTCCCCAAAGACTTAGACATTCCACCGGACGAGCAGTCCGGATGGGATGCTGATTTCTGAGAGCTTCTGGCAGCAGCAGCAGCAGCAGCGACCGCCACCATATCAACCGATCGAGTAGTGATACACACAATCTGCAATACACGCCTAGCAATAAGTTGGTTAATGCTGTTTTACTAGTTGTAAGCTGCAAATGAGAACGGATTTGCGATGTACAAACGACCTCGGTTCGCATGTTCACTTCCCATTGAGAAACACCTTTCAGAGTCGCAACGTACTGCTGTCATTGGCTGTGTATTTAACTAATTGTACTAACGATCTAACTATATCTCATTGTTATGGCCTGTACTCTAGCTGGAAGATGAACGTTCTGATCTGCATCGGTTTGAGCAGAATTTCGAACCCATCGTCGGCGACGTTCCGTGTCGCGTCCTCTAGCGACGGCGAACGGGTCGCTTGTACGTTCGATGGCGATGGGGACGGATGTCCCGCGGTTAAATCCCGCTTCTGCGAATTGTACACGATGTAGTCGGGATCGGGCTTAAATTTCAGTCTGCTCGAGTCCTCCTTCAGCTGGTTGGCGCCGAGCGTCGTTTCCCGGACCTCCTCGATGCTGAACTGACGGAACACGTCCTGGATGTTGAACCGCACCGGTTTGGAGTACAGTGGATCTTCGCCCTTCTCTAGCAGATGCTCGAAGCGTACGAGAATGCTGTTCTCCTTCCACGGCTCGAACGTCAGCAGATGGACGTTCAGGGGAAGGGATAGCGACAGTGCAGAGTACTGGGAAACGTAGAGACATAGGTTAGCAATAGACAACGCAACAAGATCGCATAGGAAAGCACTTACAATGTTGGTGTACTGCTTCTGCCAGTCATCGTACTTGAACTCGGTGACGTCACTGAAGAACATCCAGTTCGGTAGCAGCACACGGTTCTGCAGGAATCGCTCCCGTGCCTCCGGCGTTGGACTGACCGGTTTCTTTGCACCGAAAACCACCCAATGCTTACCACGAGCGACAAGTCCCTTCCCGAACGCTTTCTCATTCAGTGCCTCTTCTACACCGAACGCGTCATCGTGCAGCAGCCGCCGATGGACCATCAACTCGAGCGAACCATCCTCCAAGCTCGAACCACCCTGGGCACGATCGTTCAACACGGCGAGCCGCAAATTGTCGTCCTCCAGCGCAATCCTCGCCGTTACCGGGTAGTAGTTACCGGAGATCTTCTCCATCAGGTCCAGATTCCATGTGTCCCGGTGGTTGCGCACGCGCCGTATCATCTCGCGTCCATTCGCATCCGTCCAGAAGACTCCACCCGACTGGGCGGCGGTATAGAAGCGCGAGACGATCTCCTTGCCCACGCCATCCTCAACCGGAATCGGACCAACCATCCACTCGAACTCGATGTGGCTTTCGTCGGCGTAGATGCGAACCACCTGGCTGATCCACTCGCTGAACACCTGATGGACCTCCTGCACGGTGGCTCCCTTTACGACCCGCACCTGCACATTCTCCGTAACGCTTTTCTCGGTCCCATTCGGGCGGAAGATGTACGCACCGGAAGAACGGTTGCGGAACTCCTCGTTGTTGCCGAGGGCACCCTCGTAGTACACGAACGTCTGACGCAACCGGTTCGTGACGCCGTCGATCGTGATCGAGCTCAGGAAGCCGTTGCTGTCGAACGACACGTTCAGATACTTGTTGCCGATGGTTACCTCCTGTGACTGCCAGTGCGTTACTTGGTCGTCCAAGGGTTGCTCCGAAGGCGTTGGTGCAACCGAAGGCGCCTCATGGATAAAGTCATCCAGCGAATCGATCGCGCGCGTCACAAAGTACGACTTGAACCCGAGCGGAGGCAGCTCGTTGGCGAGGAACACCAGCTCCGAGGTGGCATTGCTGAAACGATACGGGATGTTCAACACCGACGCCGGAATAGGCACCACCTGGGAAGAAACCTCCACGTTCCGATAGTCGCGCACAATATAGCGCTCTCCATTGACCGGCACGCGCACGTACTCATGTCCAGCGTGCGCCAGTGGATTATAGAGCGTCACCGTGAAGCTATCCTTCGACTCCGTCAGCTCGCACTTGCTCAGATGAACGTTCTGATCTGCATCGGTTTGAGCAGAATTTCGAACCCATCGTCGGCGACGTTCCGTGTCGCGTCCTCTAGCGACGGCGAACGGGTCGCTTGTACGTTCGATGGCGATGGGGACGGATGTCCCGCGGTTAAATCCCGCTTCTGCGAATTGTACACGATGTAGTCGGGATCGGGCTTAAACTTCAGTCTGCTCGAGTCCTCCTTCAGTTGGTTGGCACCGAGCGTCGTTTCCCGGACCTCCTCGATGCTGAACTGACGGAACACGTCCTGGATGTTGAACCGCACCGGTTTGGAGTACAGTGGATCTTCGCCCTTCTCTAGCAGATGCTCGAAGCGTACGAGAATGCTGTTCTCCTTCCACGGCTCGAACGTCAGCAGATGGACGTTCAGGGGAAGGGATAGCGACAGTGCAGAGTACTGGGAAACGTAGAGACATAGGTTAGCAATAGACAACGCAACAAGATCGCATAGGAAAGCACTTACAATGTTGGTGTACTGCTTCTGCCAGTCATCGTACTTGAACTCGGTGACGTCACTGAAGAACATCCAGTTCGGTAGCAGCACACGGTTCTGCAGGAATCGCTCCCGTGCCTCCGGCGTTGGACTGACCGGTTTCTTTGCACCGAAAACCACCCAATGCTTACCACGAGCGACAAGTCCCTTCCCGAACGCTTTCTCATTCAGTGCCTCTTCTACACCGAACGCGTCATCGTGCAGCAGCCGCCGATGGACCATCAACTCGAGCGAACCATCCTCCAAGCTCGAACCACCCTGGGCACGATCGTTCAACACGGCGAGCCGCAAATTGTCGTCCTCCAGCGCAATCCTCGCCGTTACCGGGTAGTAGTTACCGGAGATCTTCTCCATCAGGTCCAGATTCCATGTGTCCCGGTGGTTGCGCACGCGCCGTATCATCTCGCGTCCATTCGCATCCGTCCAGAAGACTCCACCCGACTGGGCGGCGGTATAGAAGCGCGAGACGATCTCCTTGCCCACGCCATCCTCAACCGGAATCGGACCAACCATCCACTCGAACTCGATGTGGCTTTCGTCGGCGTAGATGCGAACCACCTGGCTGATCCACTCGCTGAACACCTGATGGACCTCCTGCACGGTGGCTCCCTTTACGACCCGCACCTGCACATTCTCCGTAACGCTTTTCTCGGTCCCATTCGGGCGGAAGATGTACGCACCGGAAGAACGGTTGCGGAACTCCTCGTTGTTGCCGAGGGCACCCTCGTAGTACACGAACGTCTGACGCAACCGGTTCGTGACGCCGTCGATCGTGATCGAGCTCAGGAAGCCGTTGCTGTCGAACGACACGTTCAGATACTTGTTGCCGATGGTTACCTCCTGTGACTGCCAGTGCGTTACTTGGTCGTCCAAGGGTTGCTCCGAAGGCGTTGGTGCAACCGAAGGCGCCTCATGGATAAAGTCATCCAGCGAATCGATCGCGCGCGTCACAAAGTACGACTTGAACCCGAGCGGAGGCAGCTCGTTGGCGAGGAACACCAGCTCCGAGGTGGCATTGCTGAAACGATACGGGATGTTCAACACCGACGCCGGAATAGGCACCACCTGGGAAGAAACCTCCACGTTCCGATAGTCGCGCACAATATAGCGCTCTCCATTGACCGGCACGCGCACGTACTCATGTCCAGCGTGCGCCAGTGGATTATAGAGCGTCACCGTGAAGCTATCCTTCGACTCCGTCAGCTCGCACTTGCT
>KZ067606.1:62327-75253 GCA_002091845.1 Anopheles cracens | reverse complement strand
ACGATTCAAACGCAAACTTGTACTGCGGATACGGCGCAGGATGCTCCACCGGCAGGCCCGTGCTCGATCTCGGGGCCGATCGTTTGAACTTCGGATCAACGATCTGATTCAGCACGGCCTGCGTGTTTGCGCCACACGCCCCAACGGCACGGTTCAACATGCGCGCGTAATCGTTAGCCACGTGCTGCTTCTCCGTGCCGGTGATGGCGTCGTGATGCTGCATCACACCCATCGCCTCGCGCAGCACGTTCAGGTGCGGTTCCATGTGCGCCTCAGGGGTGGGTGCCAACGCCGTCAGCTGCTTGCACACCTGCAGGAAGTGGTTGCCGACGCGCTCGAACCGCTTGCTCGTGGGACGCGACGTGTAGTACCCGGTCCAGAACGAGTGCGGATCGGACGCGTACGGGAAGAAGTCGTCCGATTTCGTTGGCCAGGTGATGCCCACATCGTGCAGCGCCTTCAGATAGCAGGAGGGTGTCGAGTAGAACACGTTCACTTCCGATCCGTTCGCCTGCCGTGCGTTGGTGTATCTGGAAGTTGGAAGTTGGTGTGGATGATCATACGATATCTTCACCTGTGTTCGCGATCAGTTACTCACTTGATCAGCTTGTCCATGTTCTTGAAGTAGACGTTCGCATCCATGTACGTGAAATCACCTCCCATCGTCAGCTGGATGTTGTTCGTCCGATAACTTTCCGCCTGAAGATTCACGTAGTACAGGAACTTGTCCACCTAATGATGGTTTGAAAAAGGTAAAAATCCTCATTAAAATCCTCCCACTCGTAATGCACACTATAATCCGCTCACCTTCGCCTTGACATTGTTCTCCGCCGAGTACGGGCTATCCATGAAGGGCTCATCCGAGCACAGAATGTCGAAGCAGAAGCCCGGCGGTGCCTGGTACAGATTGTACAGCACGCCCGTGAACAGATCCGCCCCGTCCAGGTTCTCGCTCGTCTTCCAGATCATTTCCGCCCGCTTGTGCGTCATCCGCTCGCGCTTGTCCTGATAGTCGAGCCGCCCGAAGAACAGCCCGTCATAGCCCATCTGCGCGAACAGAGACGCCTGTTCACGCGAGTGCCCGAACGGATCGATCTGCCACCCGATGCGCGGCCGTCCACACTCGCCGAACGTATCGTTCAGCCGGCGCAAACCCCACGTAAACTGATCGACCACGCTGTGATAGTGAGCGGCCGCCTCATCGTTCATGCTCCAGGCGCCACCGATAAACTCCAGCCGCCCTTCGTCGACCAGCGTGCGCACCTGCTGCTGCAGTTCCGCCGTCTGCTCGCCGAACCACTTGAAGAAGAACGCCGACTCGACGTAGATGAACTTGCGCTCCGGGTCGGCCAGCAGCGATTGTACGACCGAGTCGAGGATGTACTGCACGCCCGCCTTCTGGATCGTCGTCTTGCCTGCAAGACGTGCCGACGTGCCGACGCAGTTAAATTATGACCCTCGGGGAGAGAGAGAGAGGCGATCCAGGGGGCTCGCATATACTCACTTCCATAGTAGTACTGATCGACCGTCTTCAGCCAGCCGACGTCATCGTGCGTGTGAGGCACCAAATGCACGTTCAGCATATTTTTCTTCGGCTTCGGGCATGACTGCGGACATGAAAGTTAGGTTTGAATTATTCACCGCAGGTTAGTGGGTACTGTGTTTTCGCACAACGAATGCCCTTCCAAATTTACTTCCTCAACCCAAAAAATTGTGTTAGTTAGAGGCAAAACAAGCCGATCGCGCATGTCAACAGAGTACCGCAAAATCACCGCCGTTAAAGTTGAAAATGTATTAGCTTATCGTTTGGAAACAAAACAACAAACATTGTTCAAGCGGAGCTCATAAGCGGTATGAGGCCAACATCGTCTATTTGCGGTGTTATCTCGTCCATCGAACAAAGTTGTGTTTTGTAGCTTCACTCCTGGAGGAGTTTAATCAATTTGCTTCTGTTCAAATTTGAAGAATAAAGTTATGATCTTCGTCTTCTTAGTCACAGCTGTTTTTTTAAGGCTGCTTTCAGTCAAAATCATTATCATCCTGAAAAGCGTCTACGATCGTAGAATTTGCGATTGTTCAGGTTCATCTAATTCCTCCTTCCACTACCTCAATCACTGATTACCATTCGCGGTCACTCACCTCATATCCGCACGACTGCTTAAACCTCCTTAGTACAGGAACTTGTCCACCTAATGATGGTTTGAAAAAGGTAAAAATCCTCATTAAAATCCTCCCACTCGTAATGCACACTATAATCCGCTCACCTTCGCCTTGACATTGTTCTCCGCCGAGTACGGGCTATCCATGAAGGGCTCATCCGAGCACAGAATGTCGAAGCAGAAGCCCGGCGGTGCCTGGTACAGATTGTACAGCACGCCCGTGAACAGATCCGCCCCGTCCAGGTTCTCGCTCGTCTTCCAGATCATTTCCGCCCGCTTGTGCGTCATCCGCTCGCGCTTGTCCTGATAGTCGAGCCGCCCGAAGAACAGCCCGTCGTAGCCCATCTGCGCGAACAGAGACGCCTGTTCACGCGAGTGCCCGAACGGATCGATCTGCCACCCGATGCGCGGCCGTCCACACTCGCCGAACGTATCGTTCAGCCGGCGCAAACCCCACGTAAACTGATCGACCACGCTGTGATAGTGAGCGGCCGCCTCATCGTTCATGCTCCAGGCGCCACCGATAAACTCCAGCCGCCCTTCGTCGACCAGCGTGCGCACCTGCTGCTGCAGTTCCGCCGTCTGCTCGCCGAACCACTTGAAGAAGAACGCCGACTCGACGTAGATGAACTTGCGCTCCGGGTCGGCCAGCAGCGATTGTACGACCGAGTCGAGGATGTACTGCACGCCCGCCTTCTGGATCGTCGTCTTGCCTGCAAGACGTGCCGACGTGCCGACGCAGTTAAATTATGACCCTCGGGGAGAGAGAGAGAGGCGATCCAGGGGGCTCGCATATACTCACTTCCATAGTAGTACTGATCGACCGTCTTCAGCCAGCCGACGTCATCGTGCGTGTGAGGCACCAAATGCACGTTCAGCATATTTTTCTTCGGCTTCGGGCATGACTGCGGACATGAAAGTTAGGTTTGAATTATTCACCGCAGGTTAGTGGGTACTGTGTTTTCGCACAACGAATGCCCTTCCAAATTTACTTCCTCAACCCAAAAAATTGTGTTAGTTAGAGGCAAAACAAGCCGATCGCGCACGTCAACAGAGTACCGCAAAATCACCGCCGTTAAAGTTGAAAATGTATTAGCTTATCGTTTGGAAACAAAACAACAAACATTGTTCAAGCGGAGCTCATAAGCGGTATGAGGCCAACATCGTCTATTTGCGGTGTTATCTCGTCCATCGAACAAAGTTGTGTTTTGTAGCTTCACTCCTGGAGGAGTTTAATCAATTTGCTTCTGTTCAAATTTGAAGAATAAAGTTATGATCTTCGTCTTCTTAGTCACAGCTGTTTTTTTAAGGCTGCTTTCAGTCAAAATCATTATCATCCTGAAAAGCGTCTACGATCGTAGAATTTGCGATTGATTCAAACGCAAACTTGTACTGCGGATACGGCGCAGGATGCTCCACCGGCAGGCCCGTACTCGATCTCGGGGCCGATCGTTTGAACTTCGGATCAACGATCTGATTCAGCACGGCCTGCGTGTTTGCGCCACACGCCCCAACGGCACGGTTCAACATGCGCGCGTAATCGTTAGCCACGTGCTGCTTCTCCGTGCCGGTGATGGCGTCGTGATGCTGCATCACACCCATCGCCTCGCGCAGCACGTTCAGGTGCGGTTCCATGTGCGCCTCAGGGGTGGGTGCCAACGCCGTCAGCTGCTTGCACACCTGCAGGAAGTGGTTGCCGACGCGCTCGAACCGCTTGCTCGTGGGACGCGACGTGTAGTACCCGGTCCAGAACGAGTGCGGATCGGACGCGTACGGGAAGAAGTCGTCCGATTTCGTTGGCCACTAATTCCTCCTTCCACTACCTCAATCACTGATTACCATTCGCGGTCACTCACCTCATATCCGCACGACTGCTTAAACCTCCAAATTCTAGATACTCGTCGCTTTCGGACATACGCTTCACGAACGCATTATCACTTCGGCGCACTCCCTCACGCCACGGCCCTGCGGAGACCTGCCGCAAGTCGATCGTTACTGCGAACACCGCAAGCACGATCACCCGTCCGAACAACATACCGCACACTGAACTCCCTCTCACGGGAAGATGCACAATCTGGAACTATCTGGGACGCTATCACGGGCCCGCCGAACGGGCAAACAATTACCGCAGATTAGGAACCCTTGCTGCACTGTGCTGCAGGTCGGTGAAGCCGGTTGTTGTTCGGCCGCACTTGTGCCCCGCCTGGGCGTTGGGTTTTGCAGTCTGCACCGTCCGGGATCGGGATCCGGTGCGAGAAACCTGTTTTTCAATCTTCTGGAGCGATCCAGGCCCGCAGCGCCACCAGCAGCGTGTACACGTCCGTTCAGCGCCGTCACTCGTGGCCAACTTGACCGAAGCCGTCGTCGGGGATGATGTTGATGCTGCCGGTACGGCTGAATGCAATTGGAAGAACTCACTCTCTTTCGAGCAGGCCAACCGGTGGACAGTGAGCGTGCGAGTTTGGAGAGCTGGAGCTTGGAGCATTGATATGCTCAAGCATGCTCCACATGGTGGGCATATAGATGTTCCCACGTTGAAAAAAGTTCCTGTGTTTACAAGTATACACCGGAGCTTTATATCGATCGATTCAGTAGATAAAATATATAAGATGATCAACATTTTACATATATTACTTCGTTGATCATTGCTCTGAAAAGAAAAAAGAACAGATGTTCAAATTGTACAAATTACATTGAGCTATAGAGCTTTCTTACACCATCTATTTAATTTTTGATAACGACTTATACTAAAAATATGATAAACATTCTTAGCAAGCGATCGTTACTCACTCTCTTTCGTTGTCTGGACAAAACGTGACACTCGTTGAATGTCTGATCTCTCTCAGTGGACATAACCCTCCAGCGGTGGTCCTCTCGCGCAATTCCATCTCCTAGGGTTCGACTCTGCAGTCTCGTGGAATCGCCGCGCCGACGATTGACACTGAATCCCAATTATGACCCACGCTCCGTTCCCGTTCCTGGATCATGTTGGACCTTTTTTATCGGTATCTCCTATTCCTACCTCGCAACAACCCCATTCCAACGAGCCCCAGATCAGACGCTTTACCCCCGCTCTCGAAAAGCATTTCGTACCGCTCGCCTATTAAAACGTGCACCGCAAGTTTAATCTCTTCTCGCTCATTTCCCTTTCCACGCAACGCACACACTCTCTGGTACTAGCATGTTATTTTTGGCAGCTTTTGCTTCGGTTTCATTTATTTTCCTTTCGTGCGGCGCGGACCACCTCCGGCTGTGGCTTAATCGTCAGATGAAAGCGAAATTGATACACCGAACAAACTTTTTGCTCGCGATTTCGATTTTCGGCGCTCCGCGGCGGCCCCGCGGAAAAAGTGAACGGCGGGTGGTTTAGCTGCGAGATGCGTGTTTTTTTTTGTTGGAGTGAGAAATTTCGATCGGGAGGAAAAAATTGATCTTCACAAATCGTCAATTACTGCGCCGAGAGAGCGAGAGACGATCGAAGATGATCGTGGTGATTTTTGGAGTTTCGTTTTCCATCTCAAGGATGACCTAAATGAAATAAACGAGAGATTACAATTGAGTTGATACATTCATATTCGCATTGATATTTGCGACTTTGAACTGATTGCTGCAATATATTACACCTAAAATTTCAAATTTTAGACATTACCAAGTTTGGATACGTATAACATAGCCTTACAGCGTACCAATTTATATTTTGACGAATTCGACATATAAATATATTTTATTGTATAACCAAAAGTTGCTTTAAATCTGCATGAAATTAACTGCCTGTCAGTTCTTAAGATAATAAAAGATTGAATTCAACTTGCTTTCTTTTTTCAGTTCGCTAGAATGAAACAGAATGTTATCAAAAACAAATATTTAAATGATCTTACAACTTGCTCACTATTTATTTATACATTTCCATTCCGCTTCGTTTTCATTCCTCATGCGTTCTTATCGTCGTTTCACGACAAACGTTCTAATCTCCATCGGCTGCAGTTCTATATCGAAGTCGGTGCTTTCCTGTGCCGTATGAATATGCTCAACCTGGTCCTTCGGTGCCACGACTTCATTGGCGGAAGATTCCGTGCTGAATCGCAATCTCTTCGAGTTTTGCTTCCACTGATTAGCGCCCAGAGTGGTTTCGTGGATGCTTTCGATGTTCAGCGCGTACAGCACGTTACGGACGTTGAAACGAACGGCTTTCGAGTAGACTGGATCCTCGTTCTTCTCGAAAATATGCTCGAACCGCACCAGCACCGTGCCATCTTTCCACGGCTCCAGCGTGAGCAAGTTCACGTTCGGTGGCAGCTGCTGAGCGATAGCGGAGTAGGTGTTGCGGAAGTTCGAAACGTAATCGTCATAGGTCAGGAAATTATCAGCGGCACTAACAAACGACCAGCTGGGCAGCAGCACCTTGTTCTGGAGCAGGCGTTCTTTCGCCTGCAGTGTGGGACTGACGTCTTTGTGCGCAGAACCGAAAACGAGCCAATGCTTTCCGCGCGCTACTATTCCGGCACCGTACTGCGTCTCGTTCAGGGCCTCTCCAACACCGAACGCATCATCACGAAGGAGTCGGCGGTGGACCATCAGCTCCAGATGGCCGTCTTGCAGGCTGGAACCACCTTGGGCGCGATCGTTAAGTAGAGCCATACGGTAGTGATCATCTTCGATGGCAAGCTTAGCAGTAATGGGGTAGTAATTGCCAGAAACCGGTTCGACGAGATCCAAATCCCACGTTTCACGATAGTTCCGCACACGTCGTAGCATCTCGCGTCCATTCGAGTCCGTCCAGAACGTGCCATCGCTCTCAATGTCCGTTTCAAAGCGAGAAATTATTTCCTTACCCGTACTATCCTCGATCGGAATCGGTCCCACAAGCCACTCTAGCTCCACGTGCTCTTGTCCAGCGTACACACGAATCACCTGACTGATCCACTCGTTGAAAATCTGATGTACCTCCTGCACGATCTCGCTCTTCACGACCTGCGTTTCGACGACATCGGTGATGATCTTCTCCGTGCCATTCGGACGGAAGATGTACGCCCCGGAAGATCGGTTCCGGAACTCTTCATTGTTTCCGAGTGCTCCCTCGTAGAACAGGAAGTTTTGCTTCAGCGGGTGAGTCTTCCCATCCACCGTGATCGAGCTCATGAATCCGTTCTCATCGAAATGAACCGTCAGATATTCGTTGCCAATGCTCACATTCTCCTCCTGGCGTATTTCAGCGTGGAACGACGACGCCTCGGATTCCTCCTTCGAAACGTAGTACGCACGATAGCCTACCGGGGCGATCTGTTCGGCATGGAAGACAAGCTCATGCGTAGCCTCACTCTCGCGGAATGGAAGATCGATCACCGAGCTCGGGATGGGAATGAGCGTCGATGGAACCGTTTGTCCACGATCCTTGCGAACCAGATAGCTTCCCTCCTTTACTGGCAGCCGCACGAAATCGTCCGAGCTATGTCCCAGCGGGTTGTACAGCAGCACCAGCGTATTGTCGGAGTTTTCCGTAACTTCACAGGCACTGATGTTCGCTTGTTTGCAGTACGCAAAATCGAACTTGTTATCTCCTTCTCCTGCAAGCTTATCCAACACCCAATTTGTAAATATATATAGTAATAAACGTGTATGATGAACAATTTTGTTTATTGAACATACAAAACGCAACGCTACATGAAACTACTTGAGGCTACAGGTTCTAAGCGCATATAGAGCCAAATCTTGTTAGTAAGATATCTGCTCAAACCGTACGACATACGTGCCGATCTCCATCGGTTTAAGCTCTATGATGTACTCATCGTCCACCCGTTTGCACGAAGCATCCGGAGTGTTGCCCTGCTTCGATCCAAAATCGAAACGCTTCGCATCGCTCTTCCATTGGTTGCCGCCAAGAGTCGTCTCGCGAAGACTAACCACGTTAACGCCCGCAAACAAGTCCCGAACGTTGATCTGCACGGTTTGCGAGTGCTGAGGATCTTCGTTCTTCGCGAGCAAATGTTCGAATCGCACCAGTATCGTGCCATCTCTCCACGGCTCCAGGGTAAGTAAGTGAACGTTGGCGGGTAGAATATCCGATACGAAGCTGAACGTTTGAGTAAAGCGAGTCTGATACTGATCGAAGGAAAATCCGTTCGCGGAGGTCAAAAACACCCAGGACGGAAGATGAACCTTATTCTGCAGGAAACGTTCCTTGGCGACTTGTGTAGGAGTATGGGAGGCGATCGACGAGGACGGGCCAACCACAATCCGGTGCTTTCCGCGCGCTACTATTCCGGCACCGTACTGCGTCTCGTTCAGGGCCTCTCCGACACCGAAACGATCGTCTCGAAGCAATCTGCGGTGAACCATCAGATCCAGATGGCCATCGTGCAAGCTGGAACCACCTTGGGCACGATCCGGTAGGACACTTAGGCGACTGTTCGTATCCTCGATGGTGATCTTGGTTGTGACGGGGTAGTAGTTACCGGGGATCGGTTCAGCCAAATCCAGCTCCCACGACTCACGATGGTTTCGCACACGTCGTAGCATCTCGCGGCCATTCGAGTCCGTCCAGAACGCTCCATTGCTCTCGATGTCCGTTTCAAAGCGAGAAATTATTTCCTTACCAGTACTATCCTCGATCGGAATCGGTCCCACAAGCCACTCTAGCTCCACGTGCTCTTGCCCAGCGTACACACGAATCACCTGACTGATCCACTCGTTGAATATCTGATGTACCTCCTGCACGAGATCGCTCTTCACGACCTGCGTTTCGACGACATCGGTGACGATCTTCTCCGTGCCATTCGGACGGAAAATGTACGCCCCGGAAGATCGGTTCCGGAATTCTTCATTATTCCCGAGAGCTCCCTCGTAGAACAGGAAGTTTTGCTTCAGCGGGTGGGTCTTTCCGTCCACCGTGATCGAGTTCATGAATCCGTTCTCATCGAAATGAACCGTCAGATATTCGTTGCCAATGCTCACATTCTCCTCTTGGCGTAATATAGCAGGTAACGCCTCGGACTCCTGCTTCGAAACGTAATACGAACGATAGCCTACCGGTGCGATCTTTTCGGCGTGGAACACCAGCTCATGCGTAGCCTCACTCTCACGGAATGGAAGATCGATCACCGAGCTCGGGATGGGAATGAGCGTTGATGGAATCGTTTCTTCCAGCTCGTCGCGAACCAGATAGCTTCCCATTTTAACCGGCAGTCTCACGAAATCATCCGATCTATGTCCCAGCGGGTTGTACACCAGCACCAGCATATTATCTGTGTTTTCCGTAACACCGTCACAGGCACTGATGTTCGCTTGTTTGCAATAAACCCAATCGAACTTTAAGCTATCACTGTCTTCTGCAAGCTTATTCAACACCGATCGAGCGTTGACACTGCAAGCCTCAAAGCCCTCGTACAGCATGCGTGCGTAGTCATCGGCCACATGCTGCTTCTCCGTTCCAGTGATCGCGTCGTGATGCTGCATCACACCCATCACATCCCGCAGAACGGTCAAATTCGGTTCGTAGAAGTCTTCCTTCGTCGGAGCGATGGCCGAGAGCTGCTTGCAAACCTGCAGGAAGTGGTTTCCTTCACGCTCGTAGCGCTTCTGGGTCGGTCGGGAGGTGAAATAGCCCGTCCAGAAAGCGGTAGGATCCGACGCGTACGGGAAGAAGTCATCTGACTTTGTTGGCCACTCGACCTGGGCATCGTGAACCACCTTCAGGTAGCAGGAAGGAGTTGAGTAAAACACGTTCACCAGCGAACCTTCCGCTTGACGGGCGTTGGTGTACCTTTCAGAGAGTGAGAGTTGAAACAAACATGTCCGTTTCAAAGCGAGAAATTATTTCCTTACCCGTACTATCCTCGATCGGAATCGGTCCCACAAGCCACTCTAGCTCCACGTGCTCTTGTCCAGCGTACACACGAATCACCTGACTGATCCACTCGTTGAAAATCTGATGTACCTCCTGCACGATCTCGCTCTTCACGACCTGCGTTTCGACGACATCGGTGATGATCTTCTCCGTGCCATTCGGACGGAAGATGTACGCCCCGGAAGATCGGTTCCGGAACTCTTCATTATTCCCGAGAGCTCCCTCGTAGAACAGGAAGTTTTGCTTCAGCGGATGAGTCTTCCCATCCACCGTGATCGAGCTCATGAATCCGTTCTCATCGAAATGAACCGTCAGATATTCGTTGCCAATGCTCACATTCTCCTCTTGGCGTAATATAGCAGGTAACGCCTCGGACTCCTGCTTCGAAACGTAATACGAACGATAGCCTACCGGTGCGATCTTTTCGGCGTGGAACACCAGCTCATGCGTAGCCTCACTCTCACGGAATGGAAGATCGATCACCGAGCTCGGGATGGGAATGAGCGTTGATGGAATCGTTTCTTCCAGCTCGTCGCGAACCAGATAGCTTCCCATTTTAACCGGCAGTCTCACGAAATCATCCGATCTATGTCCCAGAGGGTTGTACACCAGCACCAGCATATTATCGGTGTTTTCCGTAACACCGTCACAGGCACTGATGTTCGCTTGTTTGCAGTACGCAAAATCGAACTTGTTATCTCCTTCTCCTGCAAGCTTATCCAACACCGATCGAGCGTTGACACTGCAAGCCTCAAAGCCCTCGTACAGCATGCGTGCGTAGTCATCGGCCACATGCTGCTTCTCCGTTCCAGTGATCGCGTCGTGATGCTGCATCACACCCATCACATCCCGCAGAACGGTCAAATTCGGTTCGTAGAAGTCTTCCTTCGTCGGAGCGATGGCCGAGAGCTGCTTGCAAACCTGCAGGAAGTGGTTTCCTTCACGCTCGTAGCGCTTCTGGGTCGGTCGGGAGGTGAAATAGCCCGTCCAGAAAGCGGTAGGATCCGACGCGTACGGGAAGAAGTCATCTGACTTTGTTGGCCACTCGACCTGGGCATCGTGAACCACCTTCAGGTAGCAGGAAGGAGTTGAGTAAAACACGTTCACCAGCGAACCTTCCGCTTGACGGGCGTTGGTGTACCTTTCAGAGAGTGAGAGTTGAAACAAACCGATCAATCTTACACCTCAATCTAATCTTATAGAACACCGGGGGGGAATCATACGTACTTGATCAGTTTGTCCAAATTTTTAAACCACATGTTCGCATCCTGATAATGGAAGTCCTCGCCCATGGTAAGGATGATGTTGTTCGTCAAGAAAGTCTTGGACATGTTGTGAACGGTGTCCAAGAAAAGATCGATCTATAGAAAAAGAAAGGAATCTATACAATGTTCTGTATACTTTTTCCAAAATAAAGTCCCCACCTTCTCCTTAACGTTATTGTCCGTAGAGTAAGGTCCATCTATGATCGGATCGTCGTTGCACAGCACATCGAAGCAAAATCCAGGCGGTGGTGCATAGATGTAGTACAGCCCGCTCGTAAACAGTTCGCTTCCCTCCAGACTGTCGCTCGTTTTCCACATCATCTCCATCGTTTGCTTGGCGATACGGTTGCTCTTGTCCTGGAAATCCAAACGGCCCTGGAACAGTCCGTCGTATCCCATCTGCACGAACAGCGAACCCTGCTCGCGCGAGTGTCCGAACGGATCGATCTGCCATCCCGCCCTAGGACGGCCGCATTCGCCAAACGTATCGTTCAAGAACCGTAACCCCCAGGTGAACTGATCGATCACACTCTGGTAGTGCACGGCGGCCTCGTCGTTCATGCTCCAGGCACCGCCAACAAACTCCAGACGACCTTCATCCACCAGCTCCCGCACGGTTTCGCGCATCTCGTCAGATTGCTCCGCGTACCATCTGTGCATGAAAGCGGACTCCACGAATATGAACCTTCTCGTAGGATCCTGCAGCAACTCGTTCACGACCGAATCAAGTATGTACTGTACGCCCGCCTTTTGTATGTTGCTTCGACCTGATTCGGTAGAGTCAAATTCAAAACGAAACCAATGAACCTCTGCTCATATCACGCATCGCATCACACACTCACTTCCATAGTAGTATTGATCGACCGTCTTCAGCCATCCGACATCGTCGTGCGTATGGGCCACCAGGTGCACGTTCAGCATGTTTTCTCTCGCGCGCGGACAACCCTGTCGGCAAACAGAACGGTAAGAGATCACTGCATCGATCACACTTTTCCCGCTCCCGGCACGGAACCGTTTCTCACCTCGTACCCGCAACGGAAGGTCTGCTTAGAACCGGTTGGATTCGGCCGGACGCTGGCAAGAAAGCACAGCAGCAGCAGCAGCACGGACGACAGGTAAATCCTGTTCCCGTTGCCCATCGCGGAAAAAGGTAATGAAAGCCACACACGCGTCTTTCGCGAAACTGCCCTCGGTGTCGCTGTGTTCGGCGACTCGCAATTGACTGACAAATGACTGCGAGAAAGATGATACTTTAATTTCCAGCGCTGGACTCCCGCCGCGATAGTCGTTGGATTTATGTGCGTCTTATCATGCACGGGAGCACGCAAACGCCGGTGATGGGAAGAAGAGACAGCTGATGACAATTTCTTTGCTTATCAAAGTCTAACGATAGTAGACTCTGTGTTCAGAACGCAATAGCACAATGAGAAAAGAAAATGGGAAATAAAACAATCATTAGAAGAAGCAAGAAAGCTCAAAATTAGAAATTTTACATATTCACTTCAAACTTATATGATTTTGATTAAAAAAAAAACACAAAAATAAGAATAGTATGTAAAAGTGTATAAGAAAACATAGCAAAAGGTAATTAATTAGTACTAATAAATAATAGAAGGCCATGCCGCACCAAAAATAACTTCCCACTGTCAATGTGTTTCC
>KZ067606.1:45257-62317 GCA_002091845.1 Anopheles cracens | reverse complement strand
CGGAAACATGGTAATCTTTAGGCATATTATGCAATCTCTTATCTCATTATTAAGAGTAATATAGAAAACAGTGTAGTTATATCTATATTTTCTTCGTGTTGTGTTAAAAGACACTGGACCCGTTAGTTTAAGATCCGCTTAGATGCGTTCCGGCTTCCCGTTTCTCTTTCTGAAGTGAATTCTGTAAACAAACTTCGACTCGCCGCATTGGTCAAACGGGGCCGAACGTAAAAAGGGCTCTCCGGCGGCGAAAGTAAGCATCCACCGAATGCCACGAGTGACCAACCGCTTGCGGGCCGCTGTGCATTTGGGTGAGAAAGAGCACAAAACGTGACGAAGCCAATTACCGGCGTCTTACCGGAGATAAAATAATGCTGCGTCCGTTCGCGCTGGACCCTGACATTCGATTGTCGTAGGGCGACGGCGAGGCGGTTCCCGTCACGATGGCTCCGAAGGTGAAGGTGACGCGGTGGTACGCCGCGCCGCGGTTGAGTTTGATGAAAGTGAAAATTGTGGCTTGCTTTTTCCTTTGCCCGTCTCTCCTTTGCGATCTACTTACGGGCCGGCGCGATCAGTTTGTCAGTCAGTCAGTCGGTCGATAGGTCGCCCCGTGGGTCCCTTCACCCGATGCACGACTCTCACTCTCAGGGAGAGGAACAAACCGATCCATCTGTTGTTGGGTTAGGCATATGGAGCGATCGGATTGCAATGGATTGAGTCTGCCGACAGCTTGGATGAATAGTGATATGTTCTTACACAGTACTACATGTTACACTTGTTTAGTAAATCATTGCTTAACGTTGAACCAAACCTATAAAAAGTTGAAACATGTAAACAGAACTGAAAAACTGGCCCAAATTTATTTCTGCTTGTTAAATTTGCAATAAACTGAACCTTTCGCAATAAAATAAAAATTCTTCAGAAGGGATGATTCGAAACCAAACAAAACCGAAAAACAAATGGAGGTCGAAGCAATCAACATTTCCATCCCTCTTTGATAATTTCACCCCTTCGTTGAAATGTTTCCCTTTTGCCGTTGCACACAAACCGGTATGAAACTTTGCTTGCATGCAAGCTCAACGGAAACAGAAAATTTGAATAAATCAGGCTGGAAATTTGTAGCAGTCATACAAATTTGGAAGATTTTCCGATTTTTGTTAATTTGTGGACAATTATGTGATACTATATTCAACCCGGCTAGTCTTTCATCCAAAGTATGAAAATGAATTGAAAATACAAAAATACCTACCAATTTACAATCAAAACACAGCCAATTTATTTCCATAAACACACAAATAACTCTTAAAGAAACGAAACAAAAAAATAAATAAATTGCATTACTATTAACAGCAGCTATACATTATTAATTGAAACAAATACACTTGCAGTTTAATCATGTCAACTCGCAATCCATTGTACACCGGGCAAGGCTATACAACATTTTTCACGATCGAACCCAAACAAATACTCGTCAGCTGTCTCATCGACGCATCGTAGGTCATCTTCAGGATGGCTTCATTCTCGACCAGACACCCCTGATAACCGTTCCGAAGATCCCACAGCTTGGAAGAAAACCTTTCTAATGCTATGTATATCCCCGTCATGTAATCATCAGTGAAGGTATCAATCTCGTTCGCTTTTTCCTGCAGCTTGCCGAGAATTGCTTCCGGTCCGACTATAATGTTCTCCCCATCGAAAACGTCCAGCAGACGTTGGTGGAAAACCTCCGACTCATCGATGTCCAGCATCCTCTGTGCCTCCCCTAGCTCGTGGTCGATGCCCTTTTCAACGTTGGTTATGCAGTTTGTGAAGCCGACGCCCGCCACGTTCATGTTGTTATCGACGATCGTTTTTAGCAGGCTAAGGCATCCGCCATCGACCGACGCAGACTGATGATCGAACTGGTACAGCAGTTCGTCTTCGAGCGCAACCGAACTGTCCAGCGATCCTTCCTTGGCGGCGAACACTTGCCTGTAGAACTCGCCCGTTTTCTGCACCACGTCGCTCTTCGCCGAGTACACGAAGTTGACGATGCGATGTATAATTTCCGCATGTTTCGTTTCGATGTCCTTCAGCCGCTGGACAACCTGCATCGATGCCAAGCGTCCGGCTTCGGCGGATTTAATCTAACGAGAGGAGAAATTTATTTCATATCACTCCAATGAACACGTAAGTATAGGCACACTTCAATACATTACTACAACAATGGCAGAGCCCGAGAAGTAACGCAAACTCTAATAACTTCATTGTCGCTGGACGCCTTGTACATGGGAAGTACACCCGCGCTGATACGTTAGTCGATTGCCCAGCCATCTGCAGATCCACGTTGCTTTTATATTTTACACAAGATCCGCATCATAAATCATTTGACCGCTGCTTCCCCTATCTAATCACAAACACAATTACAATCACGGATGGTTAGAAAGCTGTAAATTGTTCATTCTAATTGCACAAGACGACGACGTCAATCAGTTTTATTGACTTTGGGGGCACAGGAAGTGGAACCGGAACTTACCATATTAAGAACTCAAAGTGTGGACAAAGAGATGTTGCTACAGTACAATAGATTTCAAAGTCTCAATATAATTCAGGATAATCAATCAATGCGCTCAATTACTTTCCAAAATGGGTACAAAATATAAAAGTGGCAATATGGATATATAAACTTGTTTAACACTTATTTAGATATACAAAATGAAATTGTTTAATTCAAAACGAAACATAAAGTAAAACATTTTTGCAAGATCTCAAACATATAGTATTGGATCGTAAACATGTAATATTTTTAAACATTAATTTAGTTCATTTTCAACAGCTTCTGCAACAGCGGGTTTATCATAAGATGATATCGATTGTTTAAGGTTATGTGTAAACAAACCCGTAATCAAATGTAGAATTGACTATGTCTTATAAGGCCAAAATGTTCCTCAAAGTATGTTCCCCAATCTCCTAAATCTGGTAAAAGAAATCGTTGGACGTAAGTGCTAACTTCCTTGCACGCGAGTCATGAAAATACACCCTTGACATCGTAATCACGCCAAGATATACACCGGTTCGAGCTGTTTCAGCTTCTGCACAACTTCCGACGAAACGGGACGACCGGCTTCGGCGATCTGGAATAGTTTTTGAAAAAATCGCAAAACTGTTACGATGACTTAAAAAAGGAACAGATCTGGCAGGTCACATACCTTCGCTACTCCCAGACACAGCACGAAAATTGCGATAAAATGCTTCATCGTGTTGATTGGTTGCTGCTGCAAAGATGTACAACTTTCGGAACCTTTGTTTGGGGCGTAGGACGCGTTCTGGTACTGTGGTTTCCGTCCAATACCATTTTATACTCTTACCCCCAAAGAAGACTCTACTGTCAACGATAACTCCTTATCGTAAGCTATAAAGCTCACGGTACGTAGCTATAAATTCATTTCCAGTGACGAAAATGGCTTGATTTTACAACTCTAATTTCGCAAACTGATCCATTGCTACTTATCAGTTAACGGAAATGATCGAAGTATACTGGCCAATAGATATATACTGGGCAAAAGATTAATAGCATCTTCAACATTCTTGAAGAATACCCACAACAATTTAGTGAGGAATCATTCCAATAGTTCTCACTAAATATTCTTATTATCAGAATTTCTTTCCAAAATTTTACTTTAAATCATATTAGATTACAGATGAGAGTCTGAAGAGATACTTATAGGCTCTTATTTCGAGATAAGATTTTGTCCCTTAATAGTTAACATAAACATCCATTCAAACACTATGCGTTTTAAAACGCATGTGCTTAAATTGTAACAACACAAACAATGCAATAGTATATAAAAGTTCATGGAAAATGCATGTTCATTCATACCCATTCAGACATTGAGGTTACAATATAAATTATTTACAGCGCATGTTGCTGAGCAGCTGTTTTGCCATCCGGAACTAAATTCATTCATAGCAGTCATTCATCCGGATACGAACAGCTGATACGATAAGACGAACAAATGCGAAGGGTTGTCTATCCGCGATAATTCGTTTATGATCTTCATACCGAAGATGGCAAAATCGCCGTCACATTTCTATCGGACCAAACAAATCAATAAATTGATAAGGCACCGGTCCTATATAAATCCTAATGATGGCCGTCGTGCGCGAAGTAGTAGTGCAATTCTGACGTAAAGCGGATCATCTCGCATCTTGCCCATGATGAATTCGTTCACGAACTTGCTCTCGGTGGTTCTGTTTGTGTGTGCTGTCCTCGCTCTGGACACCACTGAAGGTACCCGTCAGGATGCGTTCAAAGCTTTCCAACCGCTGAAAGCATCCGCCATGGGCAAGCAGCAAAGAAAACTCATCGCCGGAGGATCGGAACTGTTCCTTTCGCTCCAGTCGAAGCTGATCCTCAGCCAGGAACCGTACATCCAGGAAACCATCGACGATGAAGCAGCCATCCAGGGCAGTTTGACTTCGACCGCGACCGACGCCGTCTGTGCGCAAACGGTGTACGCCAGCACGGACGTGCTCATGAAGCTGGCTGGCTTATCGTTCGGAAACTGTGTGGCTAAAATCGATGAGGAAATGTTCGCCGACCTTTATCCGGCGCAGGACAGCGCTTCTCGTCAGGAGTACGCCAGGGCTAGTCTGTTGAGCAGCTTCCAGGGTGTAAACATTTTCATCGATCCGCACACGATCCAGTCTCGGATTGAGGAGAAGCTCAGCAATCCGATCATCGGCGAAGGATTGAACGGCGCGAGCGAACTGTCGGTCGCTTTGAAGTCCGCTTTGCAGGATTGCCTTAAAGAAGCGCGCGCCATTATGAAGGCATCGTTGGACGTTGCTGCATCGCAGGCCGATTCCATTTGCACCCACTAGACTATGATGGAATGCACAGATCAATAAAAAGATGAATATTTAACTCACAGTTATCTTGTTTTGTGATTCCTTTAATATTCTATTCCTTCCTACCATGCACACCAGCAAGAAACATCAGCTCAATGTGATGTACTCGACGTAAATGAATCAGAACCTTATGAATACTAAGCTAACGAGCCACTGCCATACTCTACTCTAGTTGTTTCTACAATTTGAATCTAAAGTAAAATCGATCTTACTGTAAGAACTTCAATTGATCGCAGAGTTTTAGTAATTGTACAAAAACAACTCTTAAAAAAGAAATAGTATTTCCGAATCAACTAAATATTTCAAATCAATGCTTTCAATTCAATTCATAGTCAGATAACTTGTGGAATGTTGTAATCACATTCATTAAAAGATAATTTGTAGCAACTTCTATCAAAATCAAAAGAGAACGTTGTAGCGTTGTTTGCTACAATAATCCAGAGTTTATTGTCGGCGATGGTTATATGAATACATGGCATACTCTGGGCACTGGTATGACTTTTGGATACAAGGAGGTAGCTGAAGTTGTCGTAAGAACGATTACCTTGAATAGCGCGCCTCCGGATGTTGCTGTTAATTGTATTGTAATAAGATAAAATCGTGTGGGGCTAGTTCCGCTTCCACTAATCTCGTCATCATCGCTGTCTGCTGATACTTTTTATCATTTTACTATTATGTTTTTTATACGGCTCGTATTTCCATATATTTCAAAACTTTAGTTTCTCTTTCATTTATAAACTGAACATGAAGAATCGGTTTTGTTTTCTAGTGTATGATTTACTTTTTCATTGCGACTTTGTCTATACTTCAAGCAATGGAGACAACAACACCTTTTCACGCGATGGTACCGAAGCAAATTTGAGTGAGCTGAGCCTTCGTGTTTGCAAAAGAAGAAGTCAGCAAAGCTTGGTTGGTGAATAGACAATTTGTGTACGAGCTTTGTACATCCGCCAGGCGAGCAGCGTACGCACTGACAGCCGCGTTGAGTTCAGAGACAAAGCTCAACGAAATGCCTTCGATCTCCGTTTGCTTCTCATTGATCTTGGCGATGATCTTCGATGGATCAGTGATGATGTTTTCACCATTGAACACGTCCAGCAAGCTGATGTCAAAAAGTTCGGTCTCATCCATCTGCAGCAGCTCGTAAACCTTGTCCAACTCTGCGCTCACTCCGGCTTCCGCGTTTTTCACACAGTTCGTGTAGGAGATACCGGCGACACCCATGTTGTTTTCGGTGAGCGTACGAAGAAAGTCCAAGCAGATCTTATCGACCGATGGTGCCTGTTTGTCTAGCAGACCGACAAACTCATCCTCCATGCGGATGGATTCGGTCAACGATGACTCCTTATCGGCAATGATGTTTTTGTAGAACTCATCGGTCCTGGATGCCGTTGCCAACTTTGCGCCCGCTACCTGGTTGATCACATCGTCCTGCAGCTTTTTGTACACCGGTTCGAGTTGTTTCAGCTTCTGCACAACTTCCGACGAAACGGGACGACCGGCTTCAGAGATCTGGAGTTGGGTTTAGAAAAAAAACAAATTAGTTACTATTGCTGGAAAGCACAAAACTGGCAGGACTCATACCTTCGCTACTCCCAGACACAGCACGAAAATTGCGATAAAATGCTTCATCGTTTAAACCGGTCACAATTTCACGTTGCTTGGTTGCTGTTGCAAAGATGTACAACTTGCTGAACCTTTCTTCGAAGGGAAGGACGCTTTCTGGTACTGTGGTTTCTGTCCAATACCATTTTATACTCTACCTACCGGACACAACAGCGAACGATAATCCCTTATCACAGGTCATAAAATATACGGTGCGAATCCGTGTGTCTATCTGATGACGAGATGATTGAACTTTACCACACTAATTCCAAAGCTTGTACTTACGACATTTACTACTCCGGAACGCAAGAATTGGCAATAGAGAACAAGGAAAATAAATAGGAGTCATTGCAGCATTTCAAAATGCCCATCACATCTAATAAATTGAAATTAAATAGACCATAATTAATACACATCCTGTTTTACTAACATTTACAGTAATTTTCTATCACTAATCAAACAATTCATCCACAACAAACAATGTTTAATACCAAAATATAGTTAATTAGTAATCTCGATAGTAAAAAAGCTGTACAAGCATTCGACACAAAAGGCTAGTAAAGGTATTTTTTGTCATTCAATATTGAAATGAATAAAGTATTGCATCCGGAACTAAATTCATTCACATTCCTAGAAATCTCTGATCCGGCAGGATATGAACCGTTGATACGATAAGAAAAAGACGAGGTCACCTTTGCGATAATTCGTTTATGATCGGCGTCCCGGAGATGGTGACAACAACTGTTGATGTCGTAAATTCCGTTTCATTTATATCAGATCCCACAAATCACTACCGATAAGACCCCGATCCTATATAAAGCCAAACGATCGCCGTCGTACCCGAAGTAATTGTAGCAATTTAGAGGAAAGTGAATCATCTCGCATCTTGCCCATGATGAATTCGTTCACGAACTTGCTCTCGGTAGTTCTGTTGGTGTATGGTGTCCTCGCTCTGGACACCACAGAAAGCATCCGTCAGGATGCCTTCAAAGCTTTCCAACCGCTGAAAGCATCCGCCATGGGCAAGCAGCAAAGGAAACTCATCGCCGGAGGATCGGAACTGTTCCTATCGCTCCAGTCGGAGCTGATCCTCAGCCAGGAACCGTACGTCCAGGACACCATCGACGATGAAGCAGCCATCCAGGGCAGTTTGACCTCGACCGCAACCGACGCCGTCTGTGCGCAAACGGTGCACGCCAGCACGGACGTGCTCATGAAGCTGGCCGGCTTATCGTTCGGAAACTGTGTGGCTAAAATCGATGAGGAAATGTTTGCCGGCCTTTATCCGGCGCAGGACAGCGCCTCTCGCCAGGAATACGCCAGGGCTAGTCTGTTGAGCAGCTTCCGGGGTGTGAACATTTTCATCGATCCGCACACAATTCAGTCTCGGATTGAGGAGAAGCTCAGCAATCCGATCATCGTCGAAGGATTCAATGGCGTGAGCGAACTGTCGGTCGCTTTGAAGTCCGCTTTGCAGGATTGCCTTAAAGAAGCGCGCGCTATTATGAAAGCATCGTTGAACGTTGCTGCATCGCAGGCCGATTCCATTTGCACCAACTAGATTGCGATTCGTTTATCAATAAAGAGATAGATATTTAATTCAAAGCAGTAATTAATTCATTATTAGTTTGCAAAACCAAAATCTTTTCAATACTTATCTACCAAATACGATCGGTGCGGTGAATATCATGACGTATAACATAGAAAAATCTTTTTAAAGCCGCTCAACGAAATATCTTCAATAAAATATAAAATTTCAAACGGTTTCATCATTTCAATCTTGTTCATCTTTATTTAACCAATATTTAAGATTGTCGTTTAAGAAATAGCCTTTGTGTTTTACATAAGGTCAGTAACATCGATAAACCATGCACTATAAACAAGCGCACTTATCGGCCGCACGTCATTGAAAAAGGAAGAACGAAGAGTCAAACTCTTCCGTGTAATGCAGTAACTTGAAACTTGAATCCGGAAGTTTCATCATAGGAAAAATAAAAAAGTGAAGGAAAAAACACTGGGAAAGGAACCGCAACTTCACTCCCAGTCTTCCTCCGGCTCCAGTGCCACCGGTTGCGCATCGACACGGGCCCCGAACGAGTCGCGAATATCCTTGCCACCGAACTGGGAAGATGCGTACGAGCCGCTACCACCGGCATCCTTCAGGAAGTCAGGCACGGTCTGCCCGGCCTGGGTGAGAATCTTAACGAGATCGCCGGCGATGGCGCGGTCCGCCTCCGGGTCGTAGAAGCTGGTCGCCCGGCCCTTGTTACCGACGCGTCCGGTACGCCCGATGCGGTGCACGTAGTCGTCGATGCTCTTCGGCAGATCGTAGTTCACGACGTGCGAAACGTTCTTGATGTCCAGCCCGCGGGCCGCCACCGACGTCGCGATCAGCACGTCCATCCGGCCGAACTTGAAGTCGTCCAGCGCCATCTCGCGCTCCCGCTGCAACCGATCGCCATGGATCGAGGTGGTCGGGTACTGGGTCTCCGACATCAGCGACGCCAGGTAGTCCGCGTTGCGCTTCGTCTCCACGAACACGAGCGTTCCCTTCGGGTTGCGCTCGTTCAGGATCTCCTCCAGCTTCTTGCGCTTCTTGAACTTCTCCACCAGATGGATCACCTGCTCGACGTCCGAGCACGCCCCTCCGACGATGCCCACGAACACGCAGATGTAGTTGTTGAGGAAGTTGCCCGCCAACTCCTGGATCTCCGACGGGAAGGTAGCCGAAAACATGAGCGTCTGGCGCGAATCCTTCGCCGGCATCGTCTGGTGCCCCATCATCTTCTCAATCGCGGGCAGAAAGCCCATGTCCAGCATGCGATCCGCCTCGTCTAGCACGACGAACTTAACGTTCTCGAACGTGACGTGCGCGCGGTCCACGAAATCGATCAGCCGGCCGGGCGTCGCCACCAGAATGTGGCAGCCGCCGCGCAACATCTGCAGCTGGTGCTGTACGGCCGTCCCGCCGTACGCAACGCACACCTTCAGTTGCGTGCCGTGCGCGAACTTGCGCCCCTCGTCGTGGATCTGGATGGCCAGTTCGCGCGTCGGTGCCACGATCACCACGTATGGCTTGCGCGTGTACGACTCGAGGTCCTCCAGCTCGAGCAGATGGTGGATCATCGGCAGCATAAACGCGGCCGTCTTGCCCGAACCGGTCTGGGCGCACGCCATCAGGTCGCGGCCGGCCAACACGATCGATATGGCGTACCGCTGGATCGGTGTCGGTTTGACGTACTTCGATTTACGCACGTTCGTCATCACCTCCTCGCGCAACCCGGACAGCTCGAAGTTTTCCACCTGCGCCGGGGGATTCTCGCCCGACACGCGCACCTGGATGTCGTCGAAGTTGTCGAAATTGATGCCCGAGCTAATGCCGGACCCGAAGATGAGCTGCTCGTCCTCGGTCGGCGGTGGCGGGAAGTACAGCTCCCTCGGTTTGTCCGTCTTTACCTCGTCCATGCTGGGATCGTTGCCGGAGTAGGGTGGCCGATCGTCACCATTCCGGTCGCCCCCGAACCCACCGCCACCACCGCCGCGTCCTCCACGGCCACGACCTCCACCGCGTCCGCCGCGACCCCCACGGCCACGACCACGTCCACCATAACCACCGCCGCCATCTTCGTTGCCATTGAAACCGTTGTTGGTGCCTAATGCGAAATGGAGATGAAAATTATTCGTCGTCACTCCATCACACTGCACACTGTGCCATCGTAAGCTACCACTAACCATAGTTGTCAAAGCCGTTGCTTGATTCGTAATTTCCAAACCCGTTGCCGTTCGTCTCCGGAGCGACGCTTTCGCTCGCATCGTTATAGTCGGGTTGATCGAAACTTCGTCCCTGGTCGCACTGAATCGCAGCATAAATGAATAAAAAATTAACCTAACTAACCCACCGACAGGCCGGCAGATCACAATCACCTTAAAACAAACGTTACTTACGTCTTCTTCCCATTCGCCGCTCATTTTGGTTTGTTTCGATAGTTTTCTCTGCTTTTAGCGTCTCAAGAGCGCGTGTTCGAACGTCGTCGAAGGAGGTAGAGCACAAAAGAAATGGTCGTCAAGGCGGGATGCACAACGCTTCAAAAAGACCTCAGTTGGCGACGGCGACTAACAGCGAGTAAGCTTCGGTACCAAAAGCAATGGCGTCCGGCAAAGCGGCATTCACACGTGTGCGGTATGGAGAGAAGAAAACAAGATGGACGAAATATTATAAAACGTAATTGCCGATGAAAAGAAAATACCCCAAACCACCACCACCACCACCACTACCACACCCACACACCATGACCGACGCTGTGTAACGACTTTTTCCACGGAAAATCTCAACCACTTTTGTTCAAAGAGCTGCTCCCTCTTCACCCACACCACTCACGAATGTACCACTCTTGGAGGCAAGCATGTGTCTGTGTGGGCTATCGTTTATCACTGCTGCACGTTATTTGGATGAGACCGCGCGCTTTTCGCATCAATTATTTGCGGATGAACGACAACGATGCCTCCCAAAGCCCGTTGTCCCGGAACGTGCACGAAAAGGTATTTCTTGAGATACCTGCGCGATGTGCGATGAAGAGAAATGGAGAGGGCAAGGGTTTCAATTCCGCTCGATTGCCAATTGCTGTTGATCGAGCGATGCAATGATGGTCGTGTTTAGCGATACTGATTAACTCCACTCACCCAAATGCACTTCTGATCAAACCGGAGATTACAACAATTGGTTGTGCATACGGCGCTGCAGTTTTAGACTAACCTTACTTCCGGGCTTCGCAAGCAACGGTCTTGCACGGGAACGCGATCGGAACTGAGACTGCGACACAGCGTACAAGAGGCACCGTAGCTGCGCTTAGACGATCGGATTTCAAATAGCGTTGATGTAGACAAAAAACACCACACTCGTCGAAAAACGCATGCACCACACTAAGATCGCTTCACTGTGTCCGTGCCAGGAGAACTTGCACGAGCAGAAGCGGGATGGAGCAGCATTACCTCACCCTCGCGCATCCCACAACACTTTCCAGAAGTTTATTATCCGAAATCAGGCACACCGCACAATTCCTCCGAACCTTTTTCTACAAACGCGAAGAAACATGCAGCAGGCCGCACGGCATTGTGTTTACGAAAGGGGAGAAGAAAAGGCAACAGCACACATCGCCGGCGACAACGGAGTTGTTTGACAGCGCACCGCAGCACGCACACACACGCGCATTCAGCTGGTTGAACTTTCGTTCCCGCAGGCTGCAGGAGTGTTGGTGATGGATGTCACGAATCCAAAACCACACAAAACGCAATGGCGCGCGTTTTTCCATGCACTACGAAATACTGGGAAGAATCGATTATCTGTACGTCGCACTATATTACATTTATAAAACCGACTGATAACATTCAAAATGAAACGTTAATCATAATCATATTGATCATCATTCCTATAAATTATGTTAACTCACCGCCACTGCGCTTTTTATATAAACGGTTACCAAACACGAAAACTTACGAAACGACTAAACTACATAATTTTCACTGTTTTCCCATCAAAACCGATACCCCCATGTACTTACCGCTAAATCTGTGCTGAAACGGAAGAGGTTTTTCGACTTTCTGGTACCGATCAGCGGAGGACGAACTGTACGGGTTCCACGCTTTGCTTCGAAAGAGGTTGGCAACAAAGATGCAGCGCGCTAGATGTTCAAAACGACACGGCCAACTCGTTAACCGCCATTTTACGGGAATAAGAACACTCTAGAATGCTTAAGCATGTTTTTAGACAATAAAACGTAATGTTGCCGAGAATTATGTGAACAGGCGAACCATGTAGAAACGAAATACAGCAAAACTAAATTGCAACGCAGTAAAACCACCAAAAATTAGGAAAATTTATTTTCTAAAAACAATTTTTACCAAATTGACCTTGTTTTCGCTTGAAATCAAAGCCCACGATCTTATTTTCTTGCTATGCACCACTTCTAACATATTTGTCAGACAGTTTGTCGTACTGCATTCCACTGTGCAAAATTGATATTGAAAAGAAAAAAAAGACAGAAAAAGAAAAAAAAGTTCTCGACTGTGCCCGCACAATTTTGCTGTATCGTTTTCTAACTTCTTAAAATTGGCTTTTGGTGAAAAGTGTTGCAATGTTTCATTAAAAATCAAGCGACTAACGATATTTGTCGACCACTTGAGCAGCAAAGCGCATTAGTTTAACGGAAAACACTGCGGGCGGAGCCCTGCAGACAGCGCAGCCAGGCGAACGAAAATGGACTGTAAGTCTGCCATCTTTAAATGCGTAGTATTCTTTTAGTTTTCGGTTTTACGGTGTACGTGCCTACGACAGCAAGCTCGATGGAAAATGCAAAATGATAGTCAGCGCATCGAAGGCTGGTAGTTTTTATTTATTCTTGCGTTCCGCTGCCGGTTCTCTTTCACGTTTTATCAGTCAGTTTCCGTACCCATGAGTACGTGTGTTCTTGTGACGCGCTGGGCCTTCAAAAGCTGTAAAGTAGATACAATATTATTAAAACAGCCATTAATTTGAGAAGAAAGTGGCCGGCGACAGATACTGTGAAGGCGATTTTCGCTCAATTTCCCGTCCCCGAGGATGGACTTTTTGTTTTGTTTTACCGGGCAACATTTCTCTCTCTCCCTTCTGCTGAGCTGTGCGTGTGTGTTGTATTTCGACCGACAAATAATTTCCTTTGAAATGTGATTGTTTATAGTCTCACCGAGCCCAGACAGTGATACTTCTGGCTACTATAGAAATCGCTGCCGACGTGATGAGCGCGACCGGGGCAATCGAGGCAGATCGAAGTAAGCGCTTGACCGTATAGCACCGGAGCACGTAGCGGGCGTGCTGCGTCCCCCTACCTTCAAGACACGTCGTCGGGAAGAACCCGTCGGTGCCGTGGTGCCTGGTCCGGGGTCCCAGTGGTGGTCGTGTTCCGTGTCATGCCTGCGTACTCGGCGGTGTGCCGGAACGCCCGCCGTACGCGCGGTGTATCGTGATGTTAACTGGTGTTCTTTTGGCCTTTTAGGGAACGCTATCGCAACAACAGTCGCTACAGCCGGAGTCGGTCACGGTCGTATAGCCGGGAGCGGTACTCCTATCCCCGGCAACGCAGCAACGAACGAGACTCGTACCGAGATGTGAACAATGAGCACGATGGTGCAGGCGGCGGAGGCGGAGGTGGAGGTGGAGGTGGAGGTGGAGGGTATGATGACGGTGGTTGGGACAGGTGACTAACGATATTTGTCGACCACTTGAGCAGCAAAGCGCATTAGTTTAACGGAAAACACTGCGGGCGGAGCCCTGCAGACAGCGCAGCCAGGCGAACGAAAATGGACTGTAAGTCTGCCATCTTTAAATGCGTAGTATTCTTTTAGTTTTCGGTTTTACGGTGTACGTGCCTACGACAGCAAGCTCGATGGAAAATGCAAAATGATAGTCAGCGCATCGAAGGCTGGTAGTTTTTATTTATTCTTGCGTTCCGCTGCCGGTTCTCTTTCACGTTTTATCAGTCAGTTTCCGTACCCATGAGTACGTGTGTTCTTGTGACGCGCTGGGCCTTCAAAAGCTGTAAAGTAGATACAATATTATTAAAACAGCCATTAATTTGAGAAGAAAGTGGCCGGCGACAGATACTGTGAAGGCGATTTTCGCTCAATTTCCCGTCCCCGAGGATGGACTTTTTGTTTTGTTTTACCGGGCAACATTTCTCTCTCTCCCTTCTGCTGAGCTGTGCGTGTGTGTTGTATTTCGACCGACAAATAATTTCCTTTGAAATGTGATTGTTTATAGTCTCACCGAGCCCAGACAGTGATACTTCTGGCTACTATAGAAATCGCTGCCGACGTGATGAGCGCGACCGGGGCAATCGAGGCAGATCGAAGTAAGCGCTTGACCGTATAGCACCGGAGCACGTAGCGGGCGTGCTGCGTCCCCCTACCTTCAAGACACGTCGTCGGGAAGAACCCGTCGGTGCCGTGGTGCCTGGTCCGGGGTCCCAGTGGTGGTCGTGTTCCGTGTCATGCCTGCGTACTCGGCGGTGTGCCGGAACGCCCGCCGTACGCGCGGTGTATCGTGATGTTAACTGGTGTTCTTTTGGCCTTTTAGGGAACGCTATCGCAACAACAGTCGCTACAGCCGGAGTCGGTCACGGTCGTATAGCCGGGAGCGGTACTCCTATCCCCGGCAACGCAGCAACGAACGAGACTCGTACCGAGATGTGAACAATGAGCACGATGGTGCAGGCGGCGGAGGCGGAGGTGGAGGTGGAGGTGGAGGTGGAGGGTATGATGACGGTGGTTGGGACAGGTAGAATTAACGGCTGCAATGTGCAAAGAAAGAATCATTTCTAAAAGCTGCTCTTTTATTTTAGTCGCGATCGATACCGTGGACGTAGCCGTGAGCGAGACCGCGATCGCAGATCCCGTGAACGAGACCGATACAGGGATCGAAGGTATGGTTCACCTTAAAATGCGTTCCTAAAACGAACGCAAGCTTAATATTTTTTATTTTGTAGGGATCGCGATAAGGGCGGTGGACGGCGTGGTGGCTACTCGCCCAGCTCCATGGATGATGGGGACAATTTTGATAGTGAAAATGAGTTTGGCTATCAGCAGAAACCCAACAACAACATCATCATCCGAGGACTGGCTCCGCAAGTCACGGAAGCGGATGTACGTAGTTTATTGGGGCGTTGTTTTAATGAATACGTTGTAACGCATTTTTACTCTTGGTTTTTGCAGATTAACAGTGATCTGATCCAGTGTGGCCTACAGGCCCTGCACGTTCGGCTGATCCGGAAAAGAAAGACAGGTAAACACATACTACCAGCGTAGCAAGTAATTACTATTAAGCTTACAAGCAAAGGTTTTAAATTTAAGAGTAAGATTAAGTGCTGTTTTGGTAAGTGAACGTACCTAGCGTCCAGTGTCGCAGGGTCCTAGCTGTGATAGTGGCATAGTGGAAAAAGTAGGACCGTCATTAGAGATACCCATCAATCGTCAATAAACCGCCGGCGATGGAGGATTCCTGATCACAAAACACACTGCTGGAGGCGACCCGTCCTTCGGAATCCGGACAAAAGACACTCTAATTTCGAGCTCAACATTATGATTCAACTGCTGCGGCGGCACAGAGCTGGCCTTTTATGATTGATATCGTGTTTGTGTTTGCTTTTTTTCTATTCCCGACCATCTTTTACTTCTAGGTGAATCGAGGGGGTTCGCATTTGTCGAGTTTCGCACAGAAGAGGAAGCAACTCGGTGGATATGTTACAAACAGGTACCAAAATAATAAAACACACTAAACAACAGACTACGATCTGATGGCAGTAGTGCTCTGTTCTCGAAGACCGAGATTATCGAAACGTGCATTTGTTTTGTGGAAACGCTTCGTTGATGAACGATCGCTGGGAAGCTCGAAAGTGTGGGTTGTTTATCCTATTTACATTGCCATAACATTTGCATTACCCTGTGCTTGTGCACCGGTTGTCCCCGAGGATGACATCTGCGGCGACGTGGGTTGCGGATGAGAATCGAACCGAACCGAAATCAACTTCCGCCTCAGCAAGCAGCAGCGCGACAGCCATTCCGGCACATCACGAGCACCATCGCAAGAGAGAGTGTATCCGGGAATTCCATTGTGCGGGTTGATTGCAATGCGTACTCTACTAATCCGTTTTTTCTCTGTTCTTCTCTCTTTCTTCCCGTTTCTATTTCACATTGCTCTGCGCGCTAGGGTGTTTTGGTATTCAACGGGCACCATGCCGTCATGCAGTACACCTTCTCGATGCCTTCGAAATTCCAGACGGATTGGTACTGTGCTAAGGTAGGCCGTAGGATACACCAGGCATACATGTACATGTAAACTCGTCAGATAATCCAATTGCATTTCTATCAACGTTTAAAGTTTAAATCAAACATCCCGCCAATATGGTTTAAATGATGAATAACACAATTTTTAAACTCATTGTATTGAAACATGTTTTTGGTGGATTACGAAGGCGGTTGAACCTTACACACAAATTAAAATCCTGAATTTAATTGAAACTCAATTAAGAACATTCCAATTTATCGATTTTTTTTATTTTTATAATGATATTACCAGTGGTTAATTATGAAAAATATTATAAAAACAAATAGATTCCTTACTATGGTCTTTTTCTTTTTCCTTTCAGTGCTACGCATTCAACTTCAAGCGGAGGGAAAATTGCTTCAAATGCCATGCATCGCGCGAAGACAGCGAGATCGGTGGCGACGGTAGCGACGAGATGAGCAATATCTTGACGAAGAAGATCATGCTCCGCAATCTGGACGTGCTCACCAACGAGGAGAGCGTGCTGGGCGAGATGCAGAAGAAGCTGCCGGCCGAGCTGGTGCCAAAGATCGGGAAGGTGGTCATCTGCCGCGATCCGCTCACGTCGATTTCGCGCGGCATGTGTTACCTGCACTTCGAAAATCTGGTCGACTCGATGAATACGCACAACGCGCTCAAGGAACTGGATCCCCCGTTACGGATCGACAACCGGGAGGTCATCATCTCGTACTGCATGGACACGGAGAACCGG
>KZ067605.1:69176-79388 GCA_002091845.1 Anopheles cracens | reverse complement strand
GAGAGAGGCGCAATGCAGAATGCATACTTTGGTGCATGCCAAATGTGTGCGTGCCACCGATCTTCACAACCGCGAGCAGTAACAAAACAAAAAAAACGCTTAAATGGTAGTAAAACAACTATGTAACAAATACAAAGGGTGGGTTTAAAAAAAAACACTCGGATTTCGTTGGCACAAAGCTGCGAGGGGGCAGAAAGGAGAGGCTAGAGGTGCTAATCAGGCAATCGGTCATGAAGAACAAAACAAAAACACGGAAACAAGTAGCGCAGCGAGAGAAGCAAACATTAAGAAATACCCACTTTTAAGGAATGTAGATAAAACTGAATAGAGTTGACCTGAAAACCCGCAATACTTTGTCCTCTGTCCTGGGGCTTGCACACACACACACACGCACGCGTACACCCAACCACTCACAAATCGCCCTGTGTTTCGTGTGTGTTTGTTGCGGGGTCAGTTTCGCCTGAATATTAGGTCCTTTTCTGTGTGGCGTGGTGTACTATTACTATTTTCTGCACTGGAATTCCGCACACCTACACCGTTACACCACGCACACACGCACACACATACGCTCACCAGCAGCCGCCATGTGCGTTTCTTACTAGTATCGATAACGATAATAATTACGATAATATTAATACACAGCAATAATAATAAATATGTCACCCGACCCGTTCGTAAACTACGCTCTCTGCAGACAGACAAAAAAACAAAACCAGAAAACAACAGAAGAACAGATTAACAACGGAACGGTGGTGGCTGTGCGAGTGTGCATATGTGCGTGCCCAAAAAGCAGCAAAAGCTGCCGGTTTCCGGTTTGCCGTAAAATAAATCTCAGCTCAGCTCAGCTCGGCGCGCGCGCGCAGATTTGTGCGGTTATGGATCTCCCAAAAGCGTACCAGAGAGCGCAAACTGCCTCAGTGTGTGACGGTGTGATTGTTTGTGTGCGTGTTTGGTATAAAGTTCGAGGAAGCATTCTGCCTGCTGCCCGGTTCGGTTGGATGAATGAGCAGGCTCTGGCTGGTTCATCAGATAAATACTGCGCGTCCGTTGCACTTGCGCCTGTGCGATTTTTTGTTGGTTACTGTCCAAAAGCGGTCCTCGAGGAAGTCGCAGAGAACGCGGTCCCTCCTGCTACTCGGCCCCAAAAAACGCACGAATATACTACCACGGTTTTTGAACACATTTGTTAAACCTCCCCATCGTGTTCGCCTCCACCCTATGTTGTACGCTTAGATACCGGCTTGTGCTCTCTGACACAGGTGTTTACAAATTACTAACGAATTTCTTCTTCTGTTGCTCATGTCCGGGTTTACGCATCTCCTGCTTATTGGATCGATATGACATCCCAGCAAAGGTAGTTTTGCGGAGAACGTTTGAAATGCGACGCAAAAGGATAACCCAACCCGATACGCACGCACTGGAAACAGACAAACAGACGGAGACGGGCTTCTACAGCCACAGCATTTCCTGCAGCAGGGGTCGCCTTGCCGGGGAACGTCTTGAAGACTGTAGACCGTGGAGCGTCAAACCACCAAACCGACCGACCCGGTCCGACCGTTCGATGTGTCACACAGCATCCCACACACGCACAAGGTAGCGGTGTTTTCCACGGCAACAGCAACAGAGAAAAACCAAAGCAAGTACAAACGAAACAACGTGGGGCGTTCCTTCTTCCGGGGCTGGTTTTGCGGTCGTGCTCTGCGCGGGAGGGGCCCTCTCTAGTACAGACCGCAGCCGCGCAGGTTGTTCGCTATGATCACGTCGGTGACGGCGTCGAACACGAACTGGATGTTGTTGGTGTCCGTTGCGCATGTCATGTGGCAATAGATTTCCTTTGATGTGGACTTATTCTTAGCCTCGAACTGCGCCTGGATGTAGGCCGCCGCCTCACCGTACTCCTGTCCGCCTGTGGAAGAAGCGAAGCGTTGCTTTTATTGTATTCTCGCCCCTCCGGAAAGGACATGGACACCACCACCACCACCAGCAGCAGCAGCAGCAGCAGCGAAACGTACCCGTGTACTCCGGGAAGCAGATTGTCAGCGGACTTTTCCGGATCTTCTCCTCGAACAGATCCTTCTTGTTCAGAAACAGGATGATGGAGGTATCGGTGAACCATTTGTTGTTGCAGATCGAATCGAACAGCTTCAGCGACTCTTGCATGCGGTTCTGTGTGCGTGTGGTGGGAGAGAGAAACAGAGAAAACAATGTTTTAAAGCGTAATTCACATCGCAGCAGACATTACTGGTGGACAGCCACATCCCAGGGGCCAGACCACCGAGTTCTGACCCCGTTTTCAAGTGAATCCTTTTTCGTTTTTGGTCTTATACTCCTCAACATTCTGCGTATAAGTCCGTGTACGTGCGCAATCGAGGTCAAAGGGATTTTTGTTATGTCTTGGGCGGTGCCGTTAAGTAATGCACTGCGTTGCGTAACGGCTCCTCTGTCAGAAACCAGTTGCCGCGTTTTGGGAGGAAATAAAATCAACTAAAATGTAATTCCTTCCGTTATGCAACCGGGGTCGGAGGAGTTCGCACGTCATCTAAAACAAACAACAGAAACACGGGGAACGGGGACGTACGCATGGACGTACGTACGTACGCGGACTGTGTGCCTGTGACCCACTTTAAATGCAACCACCAAAATGGGACACCCCGGGACGGGGCGCAACGGATCATGGACATTAATTTCAATTTTGACACCGCCACCGACGAAAAAAAAACAGCACATGCCAGTGTACCCAGAGCCAGGCATGATAAATTCACATTTAACCGCATCGCGCGCCCGCCGTGGCGGTTATTATTTTCACGTCAAATTAAACCGCTCACGTCGACGTCCCGAAAGGCGTCGAGGGCTTGTTGGTGCGATCATGCTGGCGCGGATGAGTCCTGCGGACCCCGTCCGTTACGTAAGGGAAGCGAGTTTTTCCGTACCGTGGTTTCGTCTTCGTGTAACACCTGATCGTACTCCGACATGGCCACGCAGAAGATGATGGCGGTGACATCCTCGAAGCAGTGGATCCACTTCTTTCGCTCCGACCGCTGACCGCCGACATCGAACAGCCTGGAAGGGAAGTGAGGTTTAGCGTTTAGTGGCCGCGAGCATCGCATCACTCCCTCGCAGGTACTTACTTGAAGTTTAAGTTCTTGAAGGAGAAGTGCACCTCCACGATACCGGTGGTTTTGACACGTGTCCGGAGGATGTCCTGCTCCGTCGGCTGATAGTCCTTGGCGCCCAATCGGTCCAGGTCGTCCAGGAAACTGTGGTGATAGGGAACAGGTTAGTTAGTGTGGAACTTTCAGGCGCATCTTCTAGCGACACGGGATGGGCTCGACGACGGTTTGCAACCGGTGAAGCGAACTTATGCAACGCCGCCCATTACCGACGACTCGAGTTCTTAGCCTCGAACTGCGCCTGGATGTAGGCCGCCGCCTCACCGTACTCCTGTCCGCCTGTGGAAGAAGCGAAGCGTTGCTATTATTGTATTCTCGCCCCTCCGGAAAGGACATGGACACCACCACCGCCAGCAGCAGCAGCAGCGAAACGTACCCGTGTACTCCGGGAAGCAGATTGTCAGCGGACTTTTCCGGATCTTCTCCTCGAACTAGCGACACGGGATGGGCTCGACGACGGTTTGCAACCGGTGAAGCGAACTTATGCAACGCCGCCCATTACCGACGACTCGAGCGGACACGAAACCCTACCATTAGTATCTTCGCTTCTTGGAGAATGACGTTCTCCGTTTTTGGGGACAACGTTCCGATGCGAGCCGGCAGTTGAGCTGAGGTAATGAACGGCTCGGATCGGGTCGTGGATTATGGTCGACGGTATGACGAAGCGCACGCATCATCAAGTCCCGCCTGCCAGCTGGCTGCACATTCTTGGCCGGAGGGATTATTCAACCAGCGAACCAGCCGGTTGGAACGCGCGTGCCCGCGCAAACACACACACACGCGCGGTGGACAGAGTCCGCTCTAGGCAACTCCACAACGCCGCCTTAGCGGCGACGGAAGGCCCACAGGCCTTACGAAATCGGTTTTTACGTCAAAGAACGAGGACATGGAGATGGCATCGGGCCGGTGAACCGGTGCTAGCAACGCGGTGACGCCATCCAGTCCAGTCTCCGCCAAGCTCCAGATTCTTGCTCCGGCGCGGCGATCGGGTGGAGCACAAAACGAGTTATCGGCGTTTGGACGGAGTAAGATACGCGATGCGAATACGGGTCGCGACTTGCGGAGTTGCGCACCGATACGAAGATACACGACTCGATTAGGAGTTGGAAACAGAATGGAGAAGAATTTTATTGAAAAAAACAGAGCGATACGTCATACACAGTGCACTTTGATGGAATTCGCTGTAAGTGTGTCACAGCAACCAGCAACGGCTCATAGCTTACTATGGTGGCATTTATGACAAGTTCATGAACTGTACTTGCATACAGTGACAACACCTGGACGTTAAAGGGACCCTTCAGGAAGAGGTGTTTTGAAATGCAAATAAACATACAAAAACATAGAACTAACCGCGTATCAACCTCAGTTGCAGCAGCTTTGGAGGCCATGAGTCACACAACTGGGCTAGACGGTAAACCGGCCACACCTGTGTCCCGGCCTGGAGGTGAGCCGGGTGGACTCGGCGTGTCGTAAAGACCCTACCACTCCAGCCGTGATCGTAAAGATCTACTGTTTGGCCTTCTACCGGACCAACCGCTTACATAACGCACCGCACCGCACCGTCCGTCCGTGCGTGTGTGTGTGCTCTTCACGAAGTGGTTCATCTATCATTAAACGGCGTTCGGTCATAATTACGCCGCACCGAAGAAGGGGCTCTGGGATCGATAAACGGTAGATTTCCCGCGGCTCGCGGTCTCCACGCTTTGCATTTGACTGTCGCAGCGAATTGCCGAAGGGATTATAAAATTTAATTTCCCAACCGATTGTTTTCAGCTCCTGCCTGGTGTCTTGGAGTGCGCCAACCGACTACTGGTGACCGAGTTTCTCGTGGAGTGTCCAGTGTGTGTGCTGTTTTTGTTTTTGTAAGGCGTTTACGTGCCAGTTTTGCAACGTCTGCGGTTGTTTTATGATTTCCCACTGCTGCAACCGCCCGCGGAGCGGCTGCAGTTTTGAGTTCGGGTTTGTGATTTGAATCGCACCGTCAACAAGTCGTTAGAACGACCGGGCTGAAAGTGAACGCACGCCAGGGGCGGGTGCAGGATTTGGCAACTTTTCACTTTCGCGCGTTTCGCGCGGAGAAAATGTGTACGCGAACGGGCGGTGGGCGATTTTCTAACTCGCTAACCTAGTTCCAGCTGGCCGCGCGTGTTTCGCGACGTGTAAGTAGTGCCGTTGGAGGACGCCAATATGTGTCTTTCGGCGCAACAAGCCGGCCGGACCTGTTTACCGATCTATCGCCGGCGTTTGGTGAGGCGATTTTTATGCGATTTCGAGTTGTTACACGGGAAGAATGAAAGTGTTTGCCGTTTGCTGCAGACAGACAGGTTTGTTGGAGATTGTCGTGATGGGTGCTAGCCGCCGTGATCGTAAGTCCAGCGCGCAGGTGTTCGGGCCGGTCTAAAATGGATTACGAACAAGCATTACCCATCAGCGTTGTTCTGTAACGGAATGGAAATGGCTCCGCTGAAGACGCCATCAGCCGTTCAAGGTGACGGGTCTTCCGCTGTACCACACGAGCTGACCCTGAGCCAATGCAAACATCACGCTAACGCCCGCTGATCCATTTACCTCCGGTCGGATGGATGGCTTCTTGTGGGTGCTATCCGTATTCAGGAAAAACCTTGACACACTGTTGATCGCACCAAACCAATTTCTAGTATCAACATCGGCACAACATTTTTAGCACGCGCAGACTTTTGTCCCGCGGACGGCTTGGAGCACTTATCGGGACGCTTCGAATTGGCGCTAACTAAGCGGCGGACCACGCGGAAGTCGATCAAATCCGTGGATCATCCCTGTTCCCACATACGGTGAGAATGTCCCAACGAGAACGGCTGAAGGTCGCGGTGATTTTGCTTCTCCAGAAAGCAGCCAGAAATAGCGCTGCTGCGCTATTTCAAATTAAGAGCTCCTCGCAAGCCACGCGATCAACAAGTGGACACGCCACGCCAGGTTGACATTTGGACGGTGTGAGGCCACCATTTCGACACACCGTCTCCGCGTGGAGATGATTAATGATCGCACAAACTTACATAACCAGGAATCGGTGCTTTGGTGCACGCAGTAATTGATAAGCGCACACAAGATCACAGCATGTGTTGCAAAGGCCGATTTGACATTAATCAACCCATTTTCCGAGGCTGTCCGATCAGCCTCAGGTTCTGATCCGCCAATTCGTCCGACACATCCGACCAGCCCGACGCGTGTAACGGCCGAGGTTGCGCTCGGGTTAAGCGTTTTTATTTTCACGCCAGCGTGACTCGTCGTGATGTAATTGCACAGTCAGTGCCGTACGGCCGGGAACAATGTGCGCCGGACAAAGCGCACGAGTGTAGCGAGTCTGATGTTACCGTTTTCGCCGTAACGCTGGAAAATGTGTCAACGAGATGTTCCTGCCGGGGCTGCCTCATCCACACCGGGCCGATCTCAACTTTCAACAAACGTCTCGCCCTCGTCCGCATTCTTTCGCATACAATGGAGGTTAAACTTTAATTCCTGTCAAATCGCAAGCTTCGCCGAGCAGCAGGCCGGCGGCGTTGGGCAAGCGCGGTAATAAATCTGGCCCCAGGTGAGGTGATGGGGTAGAGAGTGGGTAGTAGTCGCCGACTTAGTAGTACCATTTGCTGACAACCCACCATAATGGTACCGTTTCATAATGGCTGCTGTTTGGTCGGGCCCAAAAGGGAGTCTTGAGGCGGCCGTGCGGCCTGATGTAACACGGTGCATTTGCCTAAAATTCGGGCTTCGGGTTTTGCTCATTTGGATGTGTGTTCATTTTGTTGCGCTTACATTTTTTCTTCTTCTTTCATTGGCCATTTAGGTAATGTGTGATCAGGTGTGCTAGAATGGAATTGCCTTAATGTAATGAAAGATTTAAATGAACCACGTGCTTCAGGCAAGATCAAGCCCGTTTTTGTGGTCTAGTTTCAATGAAAGTGGTTGTAAAGTAGTCGGTAGGTAGGTTGGTAGGGGTTTGGGTGGCATTGTCAAGTACGCAGCGAATGGCCTTACATACTACTGGTTATAGGTTGAGATCTTCAGCAGACCTCTCCTTCCGTATACATGGCTGACTATCCAGCCAGAAGATGATTAATACGCGATCATAAACCTAAATAGCCAATTCTCTTCAAAGCTAACCTGAAACCTTCGATCTTCTGACCGGTATAGGTCTTTAGGAAAGCTTTTCCAATGATCCTCACGAGATCCTCATCAGAATATATCTTCAGGAAAGCTTTTCCACAGTTCTGATCACCTGGCGATCACCTATTCTCCAATGATCAGTCTCAATTCCTTCGGATGATGAAAAGTACCAGCTGAAACTAAAAGATGATTTACCATGAACCTAAACAGCCAATTCTGTTTTTTGACATCTAACCTATAAACTACAAATCAGTCAACAGGATATGTCTTTGGTGACCGTTTTCCAACATTTTGTACACCTCGAAAGATCCAGACGCAATTACTTCAGATGTACACGCACGGTAGTAACGTAAACACTTACCCCGCAATCAAAACCCCCAATGGTTGACCTACTTTTCCGACGCGGGGAACCCCAAGACGTGCCAGTCACTACCAGGCGGCGGCCCCTTACAAACGTCGCACGCGGGACCGGGCCGAGCAAGGTGGAATGTCAAATCACGCCGGAGATGCCGACATCTGCACGGTAGGTTAGGTGGCGTGGAACTAATTGAAACTATCTCCGCGCTCCCGTTGAAGAGCCACTTCCCTCGGGAGATGGCTTGTTTTCGGTTCGGTTCGGTTCGGTTAGCTCCTCCGGTCGAGATTGCACCGGCCGGTTACATCATCGTCACATTAATTGCGCCTTAGCGCACGACGCACTTTCCGGCGAGACGTCGGACACCTACGGGTCCTGCCTTCTGGTTGACAATTAGACGGAACGAAACGGGACGGGGTGGCGCCAAACTGGCCACGGATCAGCATCACAATAGAGGTCGGCGCGAAGTAATCACCGAGAAGCATATCTGGAGCAATGGGGTCGACTATCGTAACAGGACCGGCAGCATTCAATAGTCCCGACGCTATCGATCACCAACGATCGCCGGCGTCGAGACGTCTTCAACAATAGCCCTTCAATTGTGGCGAGTAGTTTGGGGCAGCCAGGCAGACCACGATAGGTGCTTACCCGCCGTGTTGATTGTTCCCGGGCCTTAATCCAGACCCGAGACGCTACTACTGCGCCCACCAGACATACCAGCACCGAAGATCGGCAACCTCGATCAGCAAAGCCAGACAATGGGGGCATTCCTCGCCAGGCCTGGCGAGGTGAGGTGATTGTTGTCTATCGGGCCACTTCCTGCCCTTCGTACCCCACAGACTCCACACAACCGTGACAGTGAAAGGTGAGAGTGGTACACTAGTACCAAACTCCTCGCGCGAGAGAGCGCGCGCACACACACAGCGAGATTGCGCAATACGCGGTGACTCGCCATTTTTCGCCACTTTCGTACGCGTACGGCCTTAGAAAACTTGCACCGACCGTTTTATTGGGTTCGGCGTTGGTCTTGATCTCCCGAACCGGGCTGGGTAATTGTACACCTTTTGCAGGCGTGCGCATTACAAAGACCTTGGACTAGTGTCCAAGCCCTCCGGGAGGTGGAGCCGATCTAACCGGTAACCACCGGAGCACCCGATTATTAGAGACGCACGGTCCGGTGAACCGGCTGTTGGTCTGTGTCTGTGCGAAAATGGTTTGTCTCGCGATCGTGTAAAACAATTTGCATAATGGCCGCGTGCATGTGATTAAGGACTGACGTTGACGTTGAATGAACTATGCTTGCGACACGGAGAACTTTGGCTTTGTGCAGTTTTTTGGTACAGATTTGGACTCCTAGCGACGTAGTTTGAGTACAGTGCGATGAGATGAAGTCACCGGGATACGGCTCAAACACTTTCCATTCGATGCGAACGCATCCAAAGCAAACGTATGCTTTCGTTCACGATCGACACTCCGTGCCGTGCGTAGACGTTGTGCAAATTTCAATATTTGTAACTATCGTACGTACGATCGCGATCTGTTTGTCCAACGTTTTATCATCCCGCCCGAAAAAGGGGAGCACTTTGGCGGCGAACTTGGCTGCCTGATGTGACCGGGTACTTCTCTCTAGCCCACTTTTGGGCCCCAGCAGCTGGGTGGTGCACTGCAGCAGTCGCCATCTGCCACGCGAGGGCATGGCGGAGTGAACACAGTGAAACACAGAAACCTTGAGCGAAACCAATGACGGGGGGAAACGCTGCGTTTTGCGCTCGGTCGGTTATGGGCGCAATCACTTCCTGCCCCTGACACGATGAAAAGGGAGCATCATCGGTGAATGATTATTTCACATTCTGAACATTCCGCCTACCGGCGTTTGGCACCCGCTGCGGCAGGTGCTAAGGCATGCAGCTGCCATAACAATTTTGTTCCATTCCAAACCCCCCTGGGTTATGATTTTTGTGTGTGTGCTGTGTTTTGTTGCGCTTGGAGCGCGTTTTGATGTTCGCATGCATTCGCACCCCTTCTAAACTGTCCATTTGGCTCGTAATCGACGGTGAAGAAGCGCCGTTCGTAAGTCGGATTCTTCGGCGGTTGACTTATGGGGACAGTTTGACAGATACTGGTCCGTTCATGATCCCCGTGTACACGTGTGAACGCGTGCCGCACGAATTTTCTCTAAGTGCGATGGAAAATGATCTCACTGCTCGCTGCTGCTGCGCTAATCTAATGTGAACACGCGTGAACGAAGCGGGCCGAAGAAGCTGGAACTGGGGAAAGGTGTGTGCAAAATGAAAAAAAACCCCAACGCTCCGGTTTCTTCACGCTTCGCCGTCACATCGCCCCGCGTTGACGCGTTTTGAGGGCTCCTTCACTCTCACTCGCGCTGGGGCCCTTCTTCCCCGGCCAGCGTTCTTCTTATGCAATGCGCTACGTTCGCTAACATCGCAGACGCTAAATAAAACGACCCGGCGTGTGCTATATTTTTTAGGCCCTCCCCTATGCAGCTGCAACTCTATTCGTCGCTTAACAGCGTGCGCCTGGATCGTC
>KZ067605.1:8234-27135 GCA_002091845.1 Anopheles cracens | reverse complement strand
TTTTTCCAGATATCAACTGCTTTGAACACATTTCATTATTGTTTTGATGTTATAAGCTTCGTTATAGTGCTTAAAATGTTTACGTATGTCACTGTAACGATGTAACGAGTTTTGGACTTTCATCCCGGCAAATGACCAATGTGCTGTGAGTGCGCAGCGTGGCGGCGATCGTATTTATTGTGATAAAAGTTTTTTCCTGCTTAAAATATGGTAAAAAATTTCCAAATACACTTTAGGGGTCAATTGACCACTGGCATGTTTTTGTTCTTCTTCGTTGGCATTACAAGCATCAGGACCAAGGCCGGTGTGTATTATAAACATCATATTTATCGTGAGTTTATGTTCCAAAACCACGTTTCAGTGCATTCGGAACACTTCACCACGTGAAAAGAAGTCTACTGATAAATGAATAAGTCTCCGTCGGAAAGATAAACAGTTCAACTACTCTTCAACTGCTGAACAGTGCCGCTAAATCAGTGCGCGCGTGACTGCATCCGTGTCCGCGGGGAACGCAGCGTTGACAGCGGTTATTGAGTGCCCTATGAGCAGAGGTAGTGACGAGTCACCAGATTTGCACCAAAACATTACCGCCAGCGTGTACGATACACCGAAATGCTTCACCAGATGGCGCCTCTGTAAACTATTTTTTTATATAGTATATTGAGCATGAGCATACGAATGGTGTTTCCCGCTTAGGATGTGGTAAAATTATTCTTTAACAATCAATTATTTCAACATAATTTTGAATAATGATGTAGAATAATATAAATTAATCAATAAGTATTATAATAAATCAATGTTATACAATGAAATAGAACTAAACTCTTTTTTTATAAACTACGAAGCTAAACTTAACTAAAATAACTGACACAACTAAAATTATGTAATTTATTTGTGTTTGTTATGGTACCTTAGCAACATTTATATATTGGCTAAACTCATCAAGCCAAGCTATATTCCGCCTAGGGAGTAAAAAATTGATTTTAAAACCTTATGACATCAAAGGAACATAACTAAACTGGAAACTAAGGTATGTCTAGGAATTATCATTAAGATCATTATTTGGGATTGATACATTTTGATAAGGGAACAAAAACTTTAAAAAAATCTACAACACAGTAAAACAGGATATTAAATATGCAATTGCGTTACATCCTAATTTGAATTATAAGGATTTGTTGTACGCGAGTCCATATGAAAAAAACGCAAAGCAACTGTCAAATGTCTTACGTGTGAATGCAGAGTTACGTGTGAATGCAGAGTCATAGGAGGATATAACCTGCCGCTAAAGATAGAAGAAGAAGAAGAACTGTCAAATGGATATAATAAAAACAACAATAACAAGAAAAAGAAGAAAACATCGAAGCAAGGAGGAAGTGTCGCTACGCTGCGCAATATTTTCGAAATTTCGTTGATCAAGAGTGAAATAGAGTGGTTTCTTCGTGAAAATTGTTAAAACACTGTTTCCTGCGAACGGTTCGACTGCGCAACGACTCAGCCACCCCGCATCTGAGTCAGCTGAAAACGCATCCAAGAGTGCTGTGCAAAAACAATTGTTCAGAAGTTTACAAATTTCGGTGCCCGCTGAAGAGTTTCCCACCACAAATATGGCCACGTCATTCGCAAACTTCTCGTTCGAGCGATTATCGCAACAAATGGGTGCAAAATTGTAAGTAAACCATTTTTCTTCACGCGTAAAGTAGGGCGTAACAATCTCGATTCTTCTCGAACGAACCTGTGTGTGCGTGGGTGTGTGTGTGTGAGTGTGTCGTATGCACATCTAATCTAATTGTCCTCTAGCGCACCAGGTATCGTCTCATGATAACTTTTGTCAAGGTCTTTTGGAACCTGTTTTTTTTTGCTTGTTCAAGGGCGGAGCTGACGCGGATGTAAACAAATCGACTGCTGAAAGTGCTAATACTGTGTTTCTATTTTCTCTAGAGACCCGAGGCTGCGCCAACATCTGTCGAAGGTGTATGGATGTCTGGCTGCGACGTGCAGTACGGCCACGGTCGGTTCGTTGATCCACCTGTCGGGCATCTGGGAGGCGGGCCTGTTGAGCGCCATCGTCTCGCTCGGTCTCATCCTCGGCATGGTCTTCACACCGGACAATGGCAAGAATTTTGCGCTGCGCTTCAGCATGCTCATGGGCATCGGCCTGTTCACCGGGCATTCGTTGGGCTTGCTGCTTGAGCAAGTGATCTACATGAATCCGGCCATCGTCGTTACGGCGCTCGTCGGTACGACGACCATCTTCACCTGCCTGACCGCGTCCGCTTTCTTCGCCAAGCGCGGCAAGTACCTGTACCTCGGAGGCATCCTGATGAGCGCGCTGAGCACGATGGCCCTGATCAACCTGGGAAACCTGTTCTTCCGTTCGTACATCGTGCAGGACGTAAGTCAACCGGAACACGGGGAATGGGACGAGGGCTAGCATCTGTTTGAGTTCCCGCGTGCTAAATAATTAATGCACATAAGAAAATGCGTCATGCGTTTTCTTATAAGGCTGACGTGGTGTTGAAGCACCTCAATAAGAAAACACCACGTCATGCTCATCGCACAGCTGATGCAATAGTTTGGCTGTATTAGTGATCTCTGGATAAGAACAAAAAAACGATAAACTCTCTAGTAAACAGAGTCATCATAAGTTCTTACTTTCCAATCGGTAACAATAACATTCTTTCACGGAGTTTTTTCGATCACACAGCACACAACATCGACTACTGATCGACCCCGTGGTATCCGAGTTTGCTAATTGGTACTGTGTTTTCGTTGTCTTCTAGATTTCCCTTTACCTCGGACTGATCGTGATGGCCGGTTTCGTGCTGTTCGATACGCACATGATCATGGAGAAGCATCGCCTGGGCAGCAACGACTTCATCGGTCACTCGCTCGATCTGTTCTACGACGTGATTAGCATTTTCCGCCGCCTTCTGGTCATTCTGGCCCAGCGCGAGGACAACAACGATCGCAGGAAGCGAAAGAATAACTAAACGCACTAACGCACGGTGCAATCACAGCCTGCTTACACTCCTAAGTTTTAGGGCCAGTTAGTTTTCTGTCGCACCCGAGCATGTGCAGGCGAAGGAGAGAGGCACTGCCGTTCTCGTTCTCGGCTTTAAATTCAATCGTTAGCTCAGCTTTCAGTTTAATTCGAGTTCACTTGTGTTTAACAGCCCGCAACAATTTATGTTGAACATCGTGGTTCATTGAATTTATTCACACTTTTGAATTATTCCAGGCACTTGGAAGATGAATATTACGATCTTATGAGCAAAAGCGTACATCTAGCTACGTGTACACGTTTTAAACCAAACAATACACTCATAAAACAACATCTAAATCACATACTACATATTCTAATGCATCGTGTGCATGCAGCTCATCGTGTTGTAGACGGTACCTATATATTTGGAGAATTGGCTAACATTGTTGTTGCACTTGTCGCATTATTTATGAATCTTTTCTCCCCGCCCCGTCATATCTCGTCATGAGTTGGCCCACAGCTGCCGACCATACACAGTTAGCGAACGTGCTCATCGCGTGGAGCGAACGGCGGGAGGAGGGAGTGAGGTGGTAGCTGGTGAATGATTTACTCCAAACCGATCAGCGTTTGGGTCATAGGTGTAAGTTCATGTTGTTCGATGGAATCCGCCAATGTGGAGTATAATAAAATATTTTACTAATTTCAAATCGGTTTCAGCGTTGGTTTTCGAAACCAGAAAGAAACGCCCGTTGTGTTTCTATTTACGGCGAGCAACTGTGGCGCATGTGACTGACACTTTTAGCGAATTCGAATGTAGCTGGTGCAAAGAAAGAACGCCTACAATGAGTGGAATCTATTTGAGTATTTTGGATTTAAAAGGTCAATCGTAACGCATAGGTTCAACTTTAACCATCGGTTTTTTTTTATTATAATTTTTACAAACAACGTCGTCCTTCCAACGCGCAAACGCCGGTAAAGAAAAGTGTTGAAACGAACGCGTCACCCCGATTAGTGATAGTCATGAGAAGCAGTAGTTGTGGGTGTAATAGTGATAATAATAGTAATAGAAGCAGATCACTTATATTTTAACCATCAGTTCGCCGGGTAACATCAATATGGAATTTCGTTAGATGTTGTTTGTCTCATTTTCTCTCTTTCTCCCTCTCTTTTTAGTTTCTATCGCACCTAGTACATTCGGCATCTAGTGGTTCGGGAGACGGGTGGAGGACAGGATCGAAATACTGGAAGAAAACTGTTTTAACACTGTGCACATCATGTCTCGCTCCGTGTGTGCCGTGCGGTATCCAGACCGGAAGGAGATATGATGCTCTTCAGCCGCATTACGCCGCGCCAGATCCCCTTACTTGCCCGCGTCGTTCATCGTTTTCGGAAGGCTTAGCAGTGAGTTTATGAGTTCGGAGTTACGCTTCGCGTACGGTGCTCTCGGCATGACGCTGATCGGTTGCTGCCGGTGGCGCTCGTAGCTGCACGGCCGACAGGGCGGGAAGCTGGTCAGATCGTTAAGGAAGTCTGCCGACTGATCGGCAAGCCACTCGGCGAGCTGGCGAATGTAGAGCTACGATGGAGAATAGGAAAGACCCACTTAGAATCTTGGAACCTTGGAACAACGGGGCTCTTGCAAGTACGGAACTCAAAGTTCGCAAAGAGGTTGACATAAGGGATAAGATAAGCACGCTAGCGGTTATCACTCGAAGTGTCTAATGAACATCACACACAGATTGTTATCCTTTGCGCAACGAGAGCCAAGTCGAATATGTCACTCACTATGGTTGATTCTTATCAAACCCCTCCTCCAATGCTAACTCACTTCTTTATCCAAATCTCGGTCATCTTCGAATGCTGGCAGGGCAGCGCTCACTCTGAGCCACAAGCAAACCAGCATAACACATGCAGCACTAACTTTAGCCATCGTAACGAGCGATCGTTGAGGACACCTAACAATGTGAGTTATCCTTTCGTGAGAGTATATCCTTAACAAATTTCCGAAGAACAGGTGTGATGCGACAGGTTTGTCTTGCGCGATGGTATCACCAGAACTGATGGGGTCAATCGGTTCAATACCGGGTTTATATAGCATCCACACCACATCTGGTGTTATATCCTACGCATCTGGGCTACAGCTGTCCTTACAACACATCTCCCCACCGTCTGTTATCTCCAACGAACCCTCCCCCCTCCCCCTTCCCCTTTGGCCATGCGCTTAATCGATCATAAGTTGTATTCGACCGCTTCGCCGCTCGCGGTACGACGGCTGGCGTTCCCGGGGGAAGTCCTGCTGCGAGCGCGCAAAATTTTATTGTCGTGCTCGGGCCCAGGATATTGTGTTTGCCCGTGGGTAATTTCCCCCCCGCTCATCGGGCGTTGTCAATTGCAGGCATCGCGGACGTTGTCGAGCGCTGGAGAGTAAATGCTAGCGCTAGCGCGTTTGCAATTTAATTTGGGCTTTCGTTTGCTTTTGCACACACTCAGATGTACACATTGTGCACTTTGCTGCAAATTTAATTAAATTCCTTGTACATCTCATTAAAATTGTCGGAAGGAGAGCGGGATTGACCCGGAAGTAGCGCCCAAAATTAGTTCAAATTGCGTACGTCCACTAATTCACCCAATTCTGCGTTCAAATAAAGGACACAATAAAATAACGCCCTCCCGCTGGGCGTCCGTGGAGGTAAAGATGAAGGACGCGTGCTAGAGATGAAGACATTATAAAAATAACTACTGTCGCGATATCGGCAGAACCCGTTCGTCACATTATGCAAGTTTTCGGTAGGAATTGACGCAACGCGCGACACGTAGGTGTAACCGAAGAAGTTTCTCGTTGTTTTACGATTGTTGCCGTGTTTAATTTCTATTGCGTCACTAGACGTCCGACATCGAGACGTGGCGATAAAAGAGCATGGAATCAATTGGAACCGATGCAAACATCTACTATTGAAATTACTACAGGGACATTTAAAAGCCGGCGCCACGCACCTTCCTGAAAGGGCCTTTTAAATTTCCATTCGCTGAATTTCGATCCCGCGCGCACCCGACTGCTCGACTCACTACACTGCTCGACAGCGCAATGTTTATGAATGGCGAGCGAGCTGTCAGCGACGCACGTCGGTCGAGCAAGAAGCAAACAAGAAGACCAGCAGCGTAAATTGTGCCAATTAATCATCACGAACCAATATTTTTCCCGTTTTTCGTGTTCGTGGAAAATCGCGACGCAGGAACCTCGTTCCGGGGTGGGTTTCCCAGTAGTACATCAGCATATTAGCCACCGCTTCAATTACATAAGAGAAGAATGCAGCCTACTGCCACCTTCCAGCAGCAGCTTCACTTGCATCGGTGCATCTAGTGTGTGTACGTGTGTGTGTGTGTGTGCGCGATCGTATGTGACCAGCGTCGTGACGTGGCAGCGGAATTTGCGCTGGGCTAGAGCGGCGCGGACATTATGGAAAAGTTCCCCCTGAAAGGCACCACCGGCAACCTTTCGATATCATCCGCAGCTGCGAATCATCCGCTCAGTGCTGATCACACGTCTTATCAGTCGGTTACCAGCAAGGTAAGGTCATTTCCATTCGTTGGCCGGGAGTACTGTGCGCCCTTCCTCCGCGCTCGGGAACCTCCCCATTCCCTCACTCCACCCCAACCAACACCAACGTGAGGCGAGGTGGACGCTTTCTGTTTGCCCGGATGGTGATGATGATAACTTCATGTACCGGGCGCGCACCGTGTTTGCCGCTATCATTAGCGGAGTCTGTGCCTCGGGCGTGATGAGCATTCGTGAGCAAACAAATGCCCTTCCTTTACTCCATCCCATTGGCTAGTTCTACAAAAGAAAACTGCCTCACGTTGGAAAAATGTTCCGAATGCTTGAACCGGAATAAAACTGCCCCAAAATTGTCACAATGAATTCGTTTCTGCACGAGCAAGGCCTGCTAGATCCACTGGCATGGAACGTGAGATGATCATCACACAGTGAAGATGATAGAGTGGGTCTCGCCCCGTCTCTCCGTACAAAAACGACTCAATTGTTCCACTCTTATCAGAGGAAGATACAGTTGTAGAGAAACGGATGTGTGTTTGTGTTGTGTTCCTATTATCAGTAACGCTGTAAAATTGTCAAGCTTGTAGCTCAAGTGGAAATTTATAACTCCGGCAAAACTAACAAACAATCGCTCGTTAATACTCGGTGTGCCTTCGCGTGAAACTGGAGCTTGCTTCTGGAGCTTCCCGCTTTTGCAATGGTATATTAATAAAGTTAAGTTAAGTATACAACAATCGTACAATATTCTGTTTAGACATTAGGTGTGGGAGTAAGTTCTTCAGTCGTTTTTATTTCTGCTTCATGACCAGAAGACTTATAAGTGACAAAGCGAATTATTACAATGCAGCTACCTATGCATTATTCAGTTTGTTCGTCCAAATTACTGACGGTGAATCATACTCATCCTGTTCCTTGTAATAATTCCCATTATTGTGTAATTTCCGGATCACAATGAACGGATTTGTACACTAACCAAGCACTAAACTAATGACCAACTAATGACCGTAATGACCAATGAATGGGAAAAGTAGAGATCTTTTTCAAAAGTCTTGCTAAAAACATCAAAATGCTTCAATCCATTAGAACGCTTGCCATTTTCATCTTCATATTATAGCCCTTCTTGGTTCCGAAATGTTTTAGACTTCAAAAACATTTTAAAAGTTGAAGAATGTCTTTATTTATTTTCGTTATTTAAAACTCATTATAATAAATACCTAGTACAAAAAAGTTAGTCGGCTACATCGTTTCTACAACATGAAGAACATACTCGCACACATTTGAAACGTAGTAATACTTTTTTTAGCCTATAGTATTTTAAACTATCATAACCCAACGAACTAAACCGGAGGAGAATTAGTTGAAAAGTCTTAGTTATGTTCCAGAAAAAAATCATAAAAATCAAGTATTTACTAAGAACTAAACAAAAGAACTTCATCAATAATTTCACACATTTATGTTGTCACTGTTTGGTGTTGGTTTACCTTTGTAAAGAGCAACAAAAACAACAAATAAACAACAACAGGATCGTGAAGTTTGTATACGACAAACATGTGCTTCCGATGGGTGGACGAGAATGCTCTGTTTTGTCTGCATCTCTTTCCCGCCCCGTTGGACGGAAGCTCGCCCCAAATCGCGAGCGTTCTCTGTCACACCGCCCCTACTTCACGCCTACTCCAAATCTCACGATGCGCATTTCCATATGGGCCATCCGAGCGAAGACGTTTTGATGTTGCTACGGCCAAGAGCATAAGGGCAGTCTCTCGCGGCAGTCTCTCAGCCCGTCCGGTGTGCTCCCATCTCACGTTGCGCGATCATGCGCAATCGGCAGTTGGGGATTGATTTTTGTCCTGCTACCCCGTGTGCGTGTGTGTGGTGCAATTCTTAGTCCAGCGCCCATCACCCAGCAGCCTCTCGGCTTGGACAGTGGTGCATTGAACGGGTGCTGTCGATAACCACTATCCATTTAGCGTAAGGTTAGTGAAGAATCAGAATCGGACGGGCCAGTTTTCGGGGTGGATTTGTCTCAGGGCTCTCAAACGCCGCTGATTAGCATAGTGCTCTGTTCGCGTGCGTTTCTCGCCTCGTAACACAGTGGGTGACACAGTGGTTTGACGTCACACTCTCCTCCTCTTCGATACGCTGGGTTGTTTGATGATTGGCCTACTTGAAGGGAACGGAGGTGTGCAGCAGTGTAAAACAACACCCGAAACGAGGCGTATGCGAGGCGTTTTCTTGCGCTAGCAAACAGTTGTGTATCCATATTGTCCGCTAAAACTTAAATTCCCAAACAAAAACTCCCGACAAGAACGGGATCATCCTAGCAACCAACAGCTGAGTGTGATGAATGTCTGAGATTGGATCCAAGTGGGCAAAGTACCAATCCCGAGTACTAGTGGAACAGCAGGCTGTGTGCCGTGTGTATGGGTTTTCGCGTGCATGTGCGTGTGTGCTAAAGTAAGGGGTTGCGAAGGATATCATCTATTTCCCTTTCTTTGCCCTACGAAAGGGAGCCAGATTTTCGTGTGACTAGACTAAATTAGGAAAGATTCAGCTGCTGGAGACTTCTCAAAGGTTAGCTTTTCCCCGCCCAGATGGTTGGGTAACGATTTGCTCTGTTAAGAGAATGAATACTGAACCATCTGTTAGGGGATTCCATGTGGAAGAGAGTCCAATAATAGGGAATTAGTTACATGATGGCCTGTAAAGTCTCTGCCAGCTGCTAATAGGATCAGGTGATCTGGTCGTTTTGGCAGAAAATTTGTCGTCCATAGTAGACTTATGAGTACAGGATTGCAGACCCCACATGTTCCACGGATGTTGGGATTTGGTTTCGATCCTGTCGTTCAAAACCCGATGCCGCTGCTAATTCAAATACCAGACCACCCCACCAATGTCAGCTGAGAATTCAACGATACTTAGTTTTTCAATTGGCGGTGCTATTTCTAAAAACCAACAACATCAAAGTCCTCTCCATGTATTTTTATATCATTAAGTTTTGACTAGAAGAAACTTGGTTTAGAACGACCGAGAAGCATATACCCTAATATTAATAACTTAAAAGTTATACAATTTGAGTAGATGATAAGAATTTAGATATATGTATGACTAAAATTGTTAAAATATAGCATAACACTTAAATTAACATTCAGGAAATGTCTATGTTGGCTCCTATTCTATGCGTACCTAACCTCTACAAAAACCCGACGAAGTACAATGTCAACAATATTTTGCATAGCATTTATGTAGTTATCGCTAGCAGATCAAACCGTAGAAACATCTCCAATTAACTCGCCTTGTTTTATCAATCACATACAGATAAAACGCCCCATCAATCATCTCCATAATCTCCGCAGCATCAGCATCTCGTGCGCGAGTGAGAACTAATTAAAAATTAATATCTGCCAAAGTCGGGCGAGTCGGGGGGTCTGACATTTGACGGCGCTGACCGTCGGATCGATTTCCAACACACACACACACCGAACTCCCGGCTTCCAAATGATTGACGAACCCCGTTTTCCCGTTTCTGTGTCTTCTCTGCACCGCTCACTCCACGTAGACCGGTAAAGGCTCTCCGTCGGTCGGTGGTTCGGACCGAAACGCTACCAGCACCACGTCACTGACGACCCCGGGTACGGTGCCGGTGTACGAGGCGGACGAGGACGGCATGATCGACATTACGCCCGGCAACGGCGGCCTGACCAACCCGAACTATCCCTACTCATATCCCGCGAACGGCGGTGGCGACCGGCAGGATGGTGTCGGTGCGCCCAGCAGCAGCAGCAGTAGTGGCGGCGGTGGCCCCGGCCCCGGCAATGGCGGCGGAGGTGGCGGCGAGGGTGTCGGAATGTCTTCGCCCACGCATACACGGTTCGGGCGCGATTTTCATCACTCCGATCATGAAGGTAACAAGGAAATGCCATGCCCGTTTTGTGAATGTTTTGTGTGTGTGTGTTGGCGGCGGAGGTGGCGGCGAGGGTGTCGGAATGTCTTCGCCCACGCATACACGGTTCGGGCGCGATTTTCATCACTCCGATCATGAAGGTAACAAGGAAATGCCATGCCCGTTTTGTGAATGTTTTGTGTGTGTGTGTATGTGTGTCCGTATGTACGTTAAAGTGTATGCCCAGTATGTTGGATACCGTGTGTCAGTTGAAAGGGAGCCAGATTTTCGTGTGACTAGACTAAATTAGGAAAGATTCAGCTGCTGGAGACTTCTCAAAGGTTAGCTTTTCCTCGCCCAGGTGGTTGGGTAACGATTTGCTATGTTAAGAGAATGAATACTGAACCATCTGTTAGGCGATTCCATGTGGAAGAGATTTTTATGTCCAATAATAGGGAATTAGTTACATGATGGCCTGTAAAGTCTCTGCCAGCTGATAATAGGTGCAGGTGATCTGCTCGTGTTGGCAGAAAATTTGTCGTCCATATTAGATTTATGAGTACAGGATTGCAGACCCCACATGTTCCACGGATGTTGGGATTTGGTTTCGATCCTGTCGTTCAAAACCCGATGCCGCTACTTATTCAAATACCAGATCTCCCCAGCAATGTCAGCTGAGAATTCAACGATACATAGTTTTTCAATTGGCGGTGCTATTTCTAAAAACCAACAACATCAAAGTCCTCTCCATGTATTTTTATATCATTAAGTTTTGACTAGAAGAAACTTGGTTTAGAACGACCGAGAAGCATATACCCTAATATTAATAACTTAAAAGTTATACAATTTGAGTAGATGATAAGAATTTAGATATATGTATGACTAAAATTGTTAAAATATAGCATAACACTTAAAATAACATTCAGGAAATGTCTATGTTGGCTCCTATTCTATGCGTACCTAACCTCTACAAATGCCCAACGAAGTACAGTATCAACAAGATTTTGCATAACATTTATGTAGTTATCGCTAGCAGATCAAACCGTAGAAACATCTCCAATTAACTCGCCTTGTTTTATCAATCACATACAGATACATTAACCGTTTCGTTTTCCGGTAAACTGGAAGGTAACTTTCTTCTATTTCTTTTCCAACGTCTGGTATCTATCCCCACCAATCCCGCCAATCCGTTGTAATATGTGTGCATTTGGAGATTCCCCAAGTTAATCCCTTCGTTTAGCTTACGGTTGCGCTACATTTGGTTTCGTTTGGCTCCTAACCGGGTGTATATGATTTTGAAGCCTTTAAAATAATGCTAATATGCATGCATCACATAAAAAAGTGGAAAAAAACATACGCGGCGGTTAATGTATTTTGCATGTAGAATTGAACATTGTGCTGTTACCCTGTGTATGTGTGTGTGTGTGTGTGTGTTTGGTGTGCTTTTATGAAGCTCTTTGTGCCTCTCTGTATTAATTCCGATTGTTGCAAACTCTCCAAAACAAGGTATCTCATTCCAAAAAAAAACACCCAAAGCTGTGCAATTTCCGTTCAAGTATTAAGCAAGCAAACCAATACTCTCAGAAACTTATCACATCTTAGAGGGGTGGGGCTCCTTTCGAGCGTGTTAGGAGGAACGCTGTGCAATACCATCCCATTCTCCGTTCCCCGTAACCCTTCTCATGGTTCAACCGGTAGGCGGTAGTACACGATTTTGGTTAATTAACTTGTGCAAAACGTTCGACCGTATCTCAGCGTGCTTGTGTTTCACATGAAACTATCAAACTGCATAACGTGTCAAGCTCCCCCTCCTTCCCTCTTCCGTGTAATAAAGCATTGTTTAGTTTTTCAGTAACCGTAACTTTGGCCCGTATTCTCTCGTCCAGGACTTACTGTATATCGGTATAGTTAATGTTAATTTTTACACAAGTGCAATCTGACCGACCGGAACCGGTGTGGGAAGGAGAAACGTGAATGAAAACGAATAGGCGTCTGGAGGAGACAGCGGACAGGACGCGCTTGCACAGCGCATACATAGTGAAAGCAAAACGAAACATAGAACAATTATATTATGCAATCTGACCGACCGGAACCGGTGTGGGAAGGAGAAACGTGAATGAAAACGAATAGGCGTCTGGAGGAGACAGCGGACAGGACGCGCTTGCACAGCGCATACATAGTGAAAGCAAAACGAAACATAGAACAATTATATTACTCGATGGAAGAGGTAAAAGCTTCCCGCATCAGAAGGCGATAGCAGGCAAGCGCGGCAAAACAAGGAACACGCAAAGAGATTAAAGGAAATCGGGAGCGAAATTATAATAAAATTGTATATTTATGTAATAAAAAACAATTCTCTTGTAGCCGACCGGGTTGCTGTGTTTGCTTTAGGCTGTAACGCTATTTAAGCTATGAAGGTACTTACTACTTAGGGAAACTGCTGTCGAAGCTTCATGCGTAATGCATCGCGGATGGTCGCCAGCTGGGTCCTGCCGATAAGATTCATGTTCTCTTTCGGATCGATCAAGTGATCGTACAGCTCCTCACCGTACACTGTGCTCCAATCTGTATATAGTGTGAAAAACAAGACATCATTTACAATGTGTTTCCATTGGTTACCGCGGTGCCCAAAGTACCTCGCTTGAAGTATGCCGGATCAAACTTAAGCCATGCGGTGTAGCGAAACCGATCCGTGCGCATGCTGTAACCCATGATCTTAATGTGCTTCAGTTTTGGTTCGTCACTGTTGGGGATGAGGATTGGGTACGTGCCGGGACGCGGATACTGGCTGTAAGCGATCCAGTTCTCACGATTTTCGTGCCATGATGAGTTCGAGATCAACAGCGGTAGCAGGGATTTGCCTTCCGTACACGTGGACGCTTTGTAAGGACGTTTCGTGTCGCACGTTTCCACCGGTGGTAGTCCGGCCAGATCGACCAACGTCGGGAAAAGATCCAACAGTTCTACGACATTTTCAATTCGTCGTCGATCGTTTTGCAGAGGAAGCTCAGGAGCACTGATAACCAGCGGCACTCGTACGGCTACCTCGTAGTTACTGTACTTTGCCCACTCACCGTGTTCTCCCAACGACCAGCCGTGATCGGACGTCAGTACGACAATGGTCCGGCTTTGATCCACTTCCTCCAGCAACTTTCCAATTAGTTCGTCCACGTACGTCACGGCTGCGTAATAATGCTGTCGAATTAGCAGCTTGAAAGCCTCCGGTACACGCCCGAAGGGGAAGCTAACGTTCAGCTGCTGAAAGTCGTCCCGATTGCGCACGTCCAGAAAGGAACTCCAGGCCACCGTCGGCAGTCCGTACGGTGGGTAGTCCTTATCGAGCGTGGAAAACTTTTCCACCGGATGCTGGCGGAGATACTCGAACGGAATGCGGAAAGGAATGTGTGGCTTCCTGTATCCAACGGCCAGAAAGAATGGATCGGATTTGTCCGCCGTTCGCAGTAAGCGTTTCGCTTCCTCAGTGCTCTGAATATCGGGCAGCGAGTGGAGCGGTTGCATCTCAGGCAAAACCGGACAGAGTAGGTTCCTCCTCAGCCGGCCATCAGTCGGGTCGACGCATACGGGCGCATTGGAGTACGCGTCCGTCGGCGGATGGTACGCCGGTTCGGACCAGCTCAAAGGGAAGTCGTCCGTAAAGTTGGACGACGCGCCGGGATGAAAAACTTTACCCACCGAGTGCGTACGATAGCCGTGCGCTTTGAAGTATTGCGGTAGGGTCGTAAAGTTTCCAGACGTGTGGCGCCAGTAGCTGTAGAAGTCGTACAGGCGCACCGTGTCCGGGCGTCTTCCGGTCAGCATCGAATTGCGACTCGGTGCGCAAAGCGCTTGCTGCGCGGGTTACAAAAGAAAAACCATTGGGATTGAATGAAGTCCATAACTCCCGCAGGTTTTCAATAATTTGTACTAACCTGTGCGAAGGCATTTTCGAAAAAGTATCCGTTCTGCACTATTCGATCGATGTTGGGTGTAATAGCGTTCACGTCGCCATAGCCGTAATTGATTACCGGACGGAAATCATCTAGAATTATTAACAGCACGTTCGGACGTTCCACGGTTTGTGGTTGGGCACCATTTATGAAGATTATCGCGAATAATATGGAGAGCAATGCTTGCACTTTGATACGATTCATTGTTTACGATCTGATTGCAACTGGACTGCAACTAATACTACGCGTTTCGTTCCGGAAAGCCGGATGCATTGATATAACGAAAAAGTGTTTGAAATTGTTTCATATGTGTAAAGAAACTTCGCTATTCACTACTAAAGCTTTAGTTTTGTTTTATTATCATTTGCAACACAAAACTTATTTAAACTAAAACGGTTAAAGTAACTTTTGAAAACAACAACATAATTTGACAGTTGCTGTTTGGATCAGCTGTCAAGGTGCTCGAATGAGGTTTGTTTACAAACGAAAGCAGAAAAACAATTAGGAACTGCGGCGTTTTCAGTGTTTGTCTCGTAAAATGTCTACTTTCATCAAGAGAAATATCAAAAACAAGGGCGCCAGAAAGCGCAAACAGTCGACCGACTCGGGTACGCTGCATTCGGTGATAGTGTAATCGCCAAACTATTGTTATAAGTTACGTTTTGTCCTCTTTCACGCAGATGAAGCCGAAGAGGAAGCCCCATCCGTTGTCGTCACGCAAGATAAGCGAAAGAAAACAAACCCGAACGTGCAGAGCACTTCAGCGTTAAAGAAAAAGCCAACCAATTTAGCCGGCGACGATTCGTCCCATTCCAGCGAAGATGAGACGAGCGTTTTGGTCAGTTTCAAGTCGAAGCGCTCGGCCCAAGCCGAAGGACCACGGGATCAGGGTGCGACGGCAGAGCTGGAAATCGAAACCGAGAAGGACCGGGATGCGCAAGCCATCTATCAGAAGAGCATCGACATCAACAAGGAGTTGGAGGGCAAGGAGGATGATAAGGTGTACCGTGGGCTGAACAACTACACGCAGTTCTACAAGAAGAAGGACAGTGCCCAGGGAAATGCAGCGTCCGGAATGGTGCGGAAAGGCCCGATCCGGGCACCGGCAAACATTCGCTCGACCGTGCGCTGGGACTATCAGCCGGACATCTGTAAGGACTACAAAGAGACGGGATACTGCGGGTTTGGTGATAGCTGTAAGTTTCTGCACGACCGCAGCGATTACAAGCACGGCTGGCAGATGGAGCAGGAGGGATCGGGCTCGGGGCACAATCACGGCAATGATGATTCGGACGGGGACGACACGAAGTATGAGATCCATTCGGACGACGAGGAGCTACCGTTCAAGTGCTACATCTGCCGGGAAAGCTTCGTCGATCCTATTGTTACGAAGTAGGTAGCGGTGGGACGGGGAATTGGAAGGTTGAATATGTGTATTCAAAAAAATCATTTTACTTTCAGATGCAAGCATTACTTCTGCGAACGATGTGCGTTAGCGCAGTACAAAAAGTCGACTCGGTGCGCGGTCTGTGGCGTGCAGACGAACGGAATGTTCAATCCCGCCAAGGAGCTGATTGCTCGATTAAAAACGAGAGAGATGGAGGAACACAACTCGGATAGTGATTAAATTGATGAATACGACTCATATAGAGCGCACACTACATAATACATAAAATTATGAATATTTTTTCCTCTGCCCAAATTCAATTGAGTCCGTTCGTTACCCATAGTGCCGAAACTGCTCGAACACCCGCAGCAGGAACCAAAACAAACCAGCTGTCAAACGGATGATAACAACACGCGAACGAAGGAGCGAGAGAGCGATAGAGAGAAAGAAACGTCAGCCAACCATATGTGTGCAGCGCAACGAAAAAATAGCCGCGTAATACGGTCTGTGGCGTGCAGACGAACGGAATGTTCAATCCCGCCAAGGAGCTGATTGCTCGATTAAAAACGAGAGAGATGGAGGAACACAACTCGGATAGTGATTAAATTGATGAATACGACTCATATAGAGCGCACACTACATAATACATAAAATTATGAATATTTTTTCCTCTGCCCAAATTCAATTGAGTCCGTTCGTTACCCATAGTGCCGAAACTGCTCGAACACCCGCAGCAGGAACCAAAACAAACCAGCTGTCAAACGGATGATAACAACACGCGAACGAAGGAGCGAGAGAGCGATAGAGAGAAAGAAACGTCAGCCAACCATATGTGTGCAGCGCAACGAAAAAATAGCCGCGTAATACGATCGTAACACGCACTGATCGTCTTAATTTAACTCTTGTTATTACATTTATCCGGTTTTAAATAGCATAAAGTTACACTATTTGTTGCGTGTGAGTCTCCCGGCAAGCCTACAGCGACAGAAAGTGATCCGAAACATCCGTTCCGGTAAGTGCCCCGGGAGAGCGTAAATATTCCCTTTGTTTTTGAATTTCCTCGTGGAGCAGGTCGGCCAACGGGTGCGCAATGTTCGCGACGAAAATGTGCGTAACGCGGAAGGATTCGATCAACAAATCCAACGATTGTGCACTGCGTACACCGATCGTAAACAACGGAACGGGTCAACACTTCCCCTCGCCGGACGACAGTAGTAGTGGTGGTGTGTGCTGGTGTTGTGTGTGGGATGCACACTGGTGCAGCACATTCCGATGACCTTCAGCCAAACCGCCACCCCGTCCCGCCCAATGCCACCCACAAACGCACTTCTCTTTTTTACCGGTGTGGTGGTTTCTTCGCCCTCGAGCGTGGGAGAGTGAGAGAGACGGAGCGAACGCGCGTCACAAACATTCCTTCGCGCAAACACAGACGCAAAACCCCGGTACCCTGTTGCGTTTGCGGTTGCTATCCGAAAATGTTACCACTGCCGACGACCACCGACCTTCGCGCCGAACATGAGCATTATTTCCCACCCCGTGTGTGTGTGCCGTCTCCGCGAGCGATTCGCGGTTTTATGGTAATAGTGCCATCGGTTGGGTTGATAGCCGGGAAAGGAATACCTACACAGCGCACGTGTGTGCGCGCGTGTGCGTGCCACGATGGCAGAGAGAAGGGATGGAAGCTGACGTGAAGAAGGACATCAACAGCAAGCGACTGTTGATTGCTAATGAATCGAGAATTGATTCAAATTGGCCTCGCTGTTAATTGATGCCATCCGAGCGTGGGCTCGCGCTTCTTCCAGCAGCATTTTCAGTCAACGAACCTCCCTGGTGGGACCGTTCTATGGATAAGGCTACTTGAATGCCAGTTCCGTGGGGAGAAATTGCTGTTTGGAGTTGGGTTCGCCCTCGAATGTACGGGCAACGAAACTATTCTAGACGTCTCAACAGAATTTGTGTCTTTACTTGAATACTAACAATGTCACTAATTACAAAAATAACCTTCAAACAAGATAAGAATACGTAAGAATGTTGTACCCACCAGAACAGCAAGTGCGGAATTACTTCTATAACGGCATTTCAAGAGACCGAACCGAACTAAGCCGAATTAAAAATACCTTGACCCAATTTCCACCATCTGTCGTACTGCCGCTATCGCACGGTGTGGAGAGTAACCTTGATCGCAGCCTACTACAACTGTTTGTTGGGCGTTAAAAATAAAGAAACAAAATACTAATTCGAGCCACATGGAAATGTGGTCGGTTTGATGCGTGCGCACGGCGGTTGGAAACATGGCACGTATCAACATCTCTCAACCCTGTCACTTACACGCTATGACATACAGAGCTCTTATCTGTGCGATAAATATTCGCACATTTTCAATAAGCGATTGTGTGCGGGCACGGGCTGTGCCGATAACGATTCCGCCGGCCGTTGGCGGAAGGATGAGAATCGAATGTTGTGTCGAATTTGACATCTCCGGTTGGGCCCCCCGAGTCGATAATACGGTTAGCAAATCATGCAAATCCATGCCGTGGGCCGTTCCGTATCAAACATATAGCACGATTAGTTTTAGCACCTGGGTGTGTTTTCTCCCGCCCCGGGGTCGGTTTCGGGATATATTTTTGGAGCGTCTAAAAACACAGTTTTTTGGGACAGCGGCAATCAGACACGGAGATTGTTTAACACACCCCGCTAGTGCAGACTATGCGACTGACCGGAGAGTGACTTGGGAGTAAACATGAGCCATTTTTGGTGCGTTTTTTACATACATACTTAATGAAACGTATCAATCAGTGTACCGGGCAGGATGTTGTCCCTGTGACAGGTGGGACGATAAAGCCCATTTTATGAGGTAGCAAATGAAGGGCCGAATCATTCGTGTTAACAGGGAGGACATTGAACCGCACGGTTTAACCTTGAGTCTAACGAAACGTGCAATGTAGAAACGTGTTCTGTTGAGAAGATGGAGAGGGTTGTGACTCGCTTAGGATAGCTAATGGCTGATTCAACTACAAGAGATGTTCCAGAGATACTATATATACGAGACACGATGTTTTTTTTTCTTCAAATCCACTAAGTATATCGTACTACAACTGCTTCGCGGTCTTGGTGTTTTTGCTATCTTGCCAGCTTTCGGAGCCTGGCA